>PVIJ01002305.1:0-143310 GCA_004024925.1 Scalopus aquaticus
TTTTTTAAAGATTTATTTTTTATTTATACATACAAGCTGGGGTACAGGCCAGAGGCGCGGGGCGGTGAGAGGGTTCACCAGAGACAGAGTGGGGAGCAGAACAGGCATATCAGAAATACACTGCTGAGGGGAGCAGCGGGCGAGGCAGGAGAGGTCTGCCGCACCATGTGGAATTCTCCCTGGCTGGGCATCGAACTCGATGCCGACAGCTCCACAGCGCAGCGCTTAACCGCTGCGCCACCAGGGAGGCCCTCTTGTAACTAAATATCTAAAAATTCAGATAACTTCAAGGAGTCACTAAAGGTGTTCAGTAGGGAGAGGAAGGGGTTATTTTTAATTATCTCCTGATAATTTTTGGATTTTCAGATACAGGGTTTAGAGAAATCAAACACAGGGAAGAGCCATCTTGCTGTAAGTAGCCAAAATGACCAATACAAAGACAGACGCACTGGCTGTATGTTCTAGGCCTTTTAGAAACATGGGGTTGTTCCTTTGGCCACATACATGCCAATCTACAAAAAAGGTGATGTTGTAGACATCAGGGGATGGGTGCTGCTCAAAAAGGAATGCCCCACAAGTTGCCATGGCAACAGTGGAGGAGTTTACAGTGTTATCCAGCATGCAGTTGGCATTGCTGTAAACACACAGGTAAAGAGCAAGATTCTTGCCAAGAGAACCTATGTTCTTATTGCGCATATTAAGTACTCTAAGAGCCGAGATAGCTCTCTGAAATGGAATGTGAAAGAAAATGATCAGAAGTAAAAAGAAGCCAAAGAGAAAGATACCTGGGCTCAAATGAAGCGCCAGCCTGCTCCACCCAGAGCAGCACACTTTGTGAGAACCCATGGAAAGGATCCTGAGCTGCTGGAACCCACCCTCTATGGATTCATAGCATGATGGATGTGAAGAAATAAAATACCTCTAGACTAAAAAAAAAAAAAATTAAATGCAAATCAAAGTTAACTTTGAAAAATATAAAATACTAGCACTTGATCATTTAAACTGGAATTTTAAATATCTATTCCTTTATTTGAAGTGTTTTCAATGTTACTGGTTATGATATTTCTTATGATAGTACAATAAAATAACCTTATAGAATACCTCTGAGGCACCTTACAGAAAATGCAGAGTAAGGATAAATGGAATTATCCTGACTAATAATTCCATATCCTTACTAATAATTCCATTTATCCTTACTCAGCGCTTATAACACCAGTTCAATGATTCACAAACCTTACTGAATGTCCACTCTGTGCCACATACTGAGCAAGGCTTGTCAGACTAAAAGTTGTTTAGATGTAGTCCCTGGGTTGTACCTCTGTATCATACAGGTGAGCACATCTGTATTATAAGAAAACAATACTGAGATTCTTTACAGCCCAATGCAACCTTCCGAAGTTGATTCCCCCTCTGCTTCATGTTCCCTGTATCTAGGAGCAGAATGTGGAGCAACTATAAGAGGGTGGGGTGTCAAGTTAACAGTTAATTAGGGGCCAATATTGGGTGGAGGGGGCCAGTGGAGGGTACTTTGGAGCAAACTAGATTGGAAGTCAGGCAAGGTGTCTCTGGTGTGATAAGCAGGCCGAGGCAGGAACTTGTCTGGGACAGAAATAGCCACACAGTTAAGTCCACAAGTTCTCTGTCTCTTTTCTTTTTTATTTTATTTTTTATCGTTATTCATATTTTTTACACTGTGTATTTCCCTTGGGTTACCCACCACCGATTCACCTGTGACCCATCACCATCGTCCCTTGTGCCTTTTTCTTCCCCATTTTGAGCCCTTATCCTCCCCCTCCCTGCTGGGTGTCTCTCTCTTGTTTGGTTCTGCTATATTCCTGTTATAAGTGAAACCATTTGATATTTTTTGCTTTCTTTCTGGCTTATTTCACTGAGCATGATCCCTTCTAACTCCATCCATGTTGCTGCAAATTGCATGTGTTTATCATTTTTGAATGAATAGTATTCCATTGTGTATATGTACCACATCTTCTTAATCTAGTCATCTACTGATTTTCAGATGTTGAACCATCCTTGTGTTCCTGGAACACAAGGATGGTTGAAGGATGTGCAATAATCCAGGTGGGAGGTGATCAAATCTTGGCTGATTCTGCAGTGATGAGGAGGGTCTCAAGTTCGGAGCAGCTTACAAATTGGATGAGGAGTGAGAGAGTCAAACACTATGGCTGGGGTTTTGTTCTGAGCAGTGGAAGGCTGCGTTTCCATTACAAATGAGGAAGATTGGGAGGAGCAGGTTCGTAGCAGAGGACATTTAGTTTTGGATGTGCTAATAGATTAGAGGGAAAAGCAAAGGGAAAGGAAAACCAGAAAAGCTAGTGTCCTGGAAGCCAAGTGGAAAAGAGGAGGGAGTGATCAACTTTGTCAAATTTGGCTAATAGGTAGAGAATCGTTGTAACAAATTATTTGCTAACAATTCAATTCAATGAACGAAAGACTGTGGAGCCCAGAGAGGCTAAGTGACTTGGTCAAGATCTCATTATCCACAGGACCCAGTGCAAAATGAAAATGTGGTGCTTCTCCAAATGTTTTTAAGAATTTCAAGTGGCTATAGCAGAAAATTAAACCCAGACAGGATTTTCCTTTCACCAGTGTTTCACTAGATCCATATGAAAAATAACTATTATTATCCTCATTTTTCAGATCAGGACCTGGTGCTCAGAGTATTGATTTAACCAAAGCCAGAGCTAGACTGGTAGTTCAGGCCTGAAAGCTGAGCCTTTGGCCTCCAAGGATGACCTTCCTACTAGACCCAACTTGATATTGAGGGAGACAGTTGGTTTCCTACCCATGACGGAAGTAGATTTAAGTATTGAGGCCTTGTTGGTGCATTTCAGATCCTGACTGAACTGGGTAGATATTGCTAAGAACTTCTGCCCTAAGGCCCCTCATAACTGGGATGAAAGGGAGCACTGTATACTATTTAGTCAGAAATGCAAGCCGATAAAAATGCCCCAAAGCTGCAGGTTATCTTGATTCCAGGTCCCCAGACCAGCGGAGGAGAGTCCTGTTCTACTTTGGTTTGCCATACCATTCTAGAGTGTTCTCCTGTGAAAACCTTATGGGTGGTGTTTGAAAACATGTACTAAAAAGAGCAAAGGGTATAAGGCTCTACCATTTCCTGGCTGGATAATTTGGGGGGGGGGAAATCACTCAATTCTTTCTTATCCTTAGTATCTTCCCCTGTAAAACAGAGAAAAAGTAATACCTGACAGGGATTCTGTGAAGATAAAAGAGATCATAAAAACATTTTTTTTTTTTTACAAACAACAAGCACCACGCCACAAATGTGGGCAGTGTTAACAGGATTAGAGCATTCTCACCAGGCACCTGAGCATCTTCCTAGAGTGCATTTGGGTGGAAAAGTCAAGGAAGGAAGATATTACATTGTACACTTAGTTTTCTCAGCATCCCTTACTTGCTAAATTAAGTTTTCTGAGAGTGGGTAAAGCTTTGTTCTAAATGGGGAGGGAGGGTTTCTGGTTTCCCTCTCTCACGGTCTGTGGCTACGTGATAACTGTGTTTTGGCTGCTGTGCACATACAGATAGCATGTCCTATAACTTCAGAATGGCTGTCACCTGCCTTTCAGTCTAGTTTGTTCCAAAGTCCCTCCCATGTTCTCCTCCATCAATATTGCTCTCTCTTGCTGTACAGACAGACATCCATCTCTTGGCACATCCATCTCATTTACCTGGAGAACAATTCTGCTTCCACCATGATATTTTTGTCCTTTCATTCCTGAACTGCCTGACCTAACAATGTACTCTCAGTCTACCTTTTCCCCCCACATCTTTATTCCTTTGCACCTGTAATATAGTTTTTTTTTCTTCTACATATTATTGTCTGATAAGTTACTGGTAAGTTCCTAATGTCAAGTCCAGTTCTTTCTCTTTGACCCTACTATAGCTCACAATTCCCTTGTCTCCAACTTGAAGCTCACTCCACTTTTCGCTTCTGAGGTAGAATGCTCTCCAGCTCACTCCTCCCTCCTGCTTCGCAGGCTTCTCTCTCACCCCCCGAGATACGGAGGCATTTTGCAAAGCTGACTTTATACTCTCACCTTTCCCAGAGAGTTGACCCAACTGTATACCTTAGCTCTTACCTGTAAATAAATATTTCCTGAATATATGCCTAAGTTCTAATATGACATTTCCAAATATATCTTGGGTATTATTCATTATCTGAATCTCCCACAGCACATCAAACTTAGCAAAGCAAAAAGCAAATGTATCTTCCTCCTAAAACCAGTCTCCCCTGTGCTTTAATTTTGCTAGAATAATGGTACCATGCTCCTTCAGAATTGTCTTGGACTCTGTCTCCTCACTTTGCTTCTCACATCCAGTTGAACACATTGACAGTTGCATCAGTTCAATCTTCCCAACATTCCACATGCTCATTCCTTCTTTTCCTTTCCTGCATCACCATCCTAGAGGGGGACCTCAAATTCTCATTTAAAGTATTGGGGAAGCCTCCAAAGTTTTCTGCATTATTTCCCCTCATGCTCCCCAAATCATCCTGCAAAAAACAGTCAGAATATGTCCCCTAGAACCAACTCTGAACTGGTCACTCCTTTGCTTAGAATCCTCAAAAGGTCTCAGGTATTCTATAGAATAAAGAATAAATTTCTCAGCCTGGCATTTAAAGTCAACTTTCAAATCTTCTCTCCCATTACTTTCCTGAAAAGTCCCAAGAATGTCACTTGTATTCTGGATTTTTCTGCTCTCTAACACCCACAGTACCTTTATGCACACCTCCTGGCTGTTCAGTGTTCATCTGTGGTGTTTGCCATCTAGATAGTGAGTGATTCCATCACAAAGCCTTTGATGATGATGATGGTGGTGGTGGTGGTGGTGATGGTGATGATATGTTAGCCACTCTGCAAACTCATCAGAGGCAACTGATACCTTGCAGGGTGCTGGAGATACAAAGCAAACATGAAAATGAACATGCACAGAAAAGTAAGGGAACAAAGGAGGGTCATCTCACCGTGATGGTGAGAGACAATCAAAGAAGTCTTGTGCAATAGATAACCTTGAGCTTAGTTTTGAAGGGCAAATAGGAATTAATTGCCATGATACAGCAAAGCCAAGCGGAAGAAACACAGGCCCTGGGGTCATTCAGGTCAAGTTTGGTGTGACCTACATAACTTACTTGAAATCTTCCAGCCTCAATGCCTTATCTACAGAATATGTAACACCAATCTTTCCTGTCTATCAGGAGAATCAAGAATGACAAATTCTGGAAAGCATCAGGCACACGGCAATCTGTTATTATGATTGTACATAGTCTCAATAATAATAAGGGAAATAGAATCACCAAATAATAAAGCTAAGCAAGGCATTAGCATTATTTTATAGATAAGGAAATGGGACCCAGAGAGAGACCATTGTTACATGGGCGCAGTGGCAGTGGGACTGGAATCCAGATGCTCTGAGAGTTCTACTGTTTCTCTCCATCTGTCCAGTCTTTCAAACTCTTCTGTCCATAGTGACTCTAGCTCATCCCCTGGCTTACTGAAGTATTTCCCAAACTTTCCAATTCCATCTTTGCGATTGTTGCCATACTCTTGTATGTATTAACATCCTCTGTATTATTCTTCACTTACTTGTTTTCTTCAGATAAACTTACTTTTACCAAAAACATTTAAGATGGAATTTTATATCACCATTGTAAATGAAAACCCAACAATCTCACCTGTGAAATGACAGGTGTTTGGTAACACAGATTACATTGCTTCTAAGACGCATTAAATAATACTGAGCTATTAAATAAAAATTGTTTCATCTAAAATCCCCCAAATAGAATGCATCCCACATCTCAGGAAATGCTGGCCTATGTAATTAATCAGTGAATTCTTTTCATTTCACAGAACATACAAATTATGTTAAAATAAATCCTAAAACCAAAATGGCTGGTTTACAACTCAGAAGAGACAGAGCAAAGGATCCAACTCATTCCTTGGCCTGCCACTGAACTGGTGATACCCATGGCGGCTAGTCTCCAGCTGAACCTCTAGCCTCTGCTATGTCAGCTATTTCTTAGCCCCTTGGTGCTGTAGCTACTCTGGCAATGACTATAGATCAGAACCTAACATATGGCTTCAGTCCCATTTGTTGGGAAGCTTTAACGCCTTGCTTCCAACAATTTCTATCCCCTGGACTTGGGGAGTTTAGAGTTAGAATCTAATTCTGGCAGAGGGCCTGGCCTGGGATACACTCAATAGTCTTCACCTGAAGCAGGGCAGGTACCGGCGCTTCTGGCCAGAACTGCTGCCACTAAGTGGACATAAGTGGCAACTACACCGTGTTCACTTGTCAGCTTTGGCTCCAACACTCCCTAGGAGTCTGCCTGCCTTCTTCCTAATTCTCTGACACTCTCTGTTTCCCCTCCCTCCAAGTCTTCTGGGTGAGTTAGCACTGAGGAACTTTGCATACCAAACACTCAGCTAATTGATATTCTGTCACAATCTGCTCAACAAATGTTAGGCATTTTTGTGTTTTTGTGTTCTTTTTTTTTTTTTTTTAATGACACTTTGGTTGTATTTTTAGCCAGGTTGGGAGGGAAGAGAAGGAGTATACTTTAGCAAGCAGGAAATGGATTGCCAGGTAAGAAAGACCTGCTTTCTTGCCTGGCTTCTCCTGAATGGCTGTGCTGTGAGCACCTTTAACAGATGGAGCTCAGGAATCAAATCTGACTTTCTCAAGTGTATATCCTGGGCTAGTTCAATGTGAGAAAGAAGACATCCTTTGTACTCCTTTCTGTTCTGTATTGTCACCCTTTATTACATACACTTATCTCACTTTAAGGAAGCCAGCCTTGCTCAGCCATGATAGACTCTGAGTGGGAGTCACACAGCAAAGTCTGGGAGGAAAGAAGGCGGTAGGCCTGGCCTGGCCCTTTGTCATGAGTCCTCCCCACGCCAGCAGAAGCACATCTTAGTCCTACGTGCATATGTCAGAGTGTTCTTGATAATCAAGAGAGAAATTAAAGCAAACCCAGACAGACTAGCTATCCCCACTGATTACCAGCACACCCAGAATTACCCTAACTCTTGTATCTGCAGGGCCTTGGGCTTCTCAGTGAAAACAAACACAGGATGTTATATGTTGTTATTGGTACATAACCATTATCATTAAAATTGGACATTGAATTTTAAATATCAGGGCATACTATCGGGAACAACTATCACCCTGAAGAGCATGTGGTGCAGTGGATAGAGCCTGGACTCTTGAATCAAAAGATACAGTATCTGCTTCCACACAGCTATTAGCATCTGTCTTCAGCTATTCAGATGGATGTATAATACTTTATTCTCATTCAAGAAGGCTGGGAGTATCTTATCAGAAACAACTTAAAGCACTTGGTCTGGCCAACCAAGCAGGCTTTCCTTTCTAGAAAATTTTAAACCTTTCCTGACCTACAGAAAATTTCATTCCATATCCCACCATCAAAGATGGTACCCAAGTGGATTTAGTCACCCCTCTAAGGAACTAATAGTGTGAATCTGAACTAATCCAGTCAAATTAATTCTCCTTTAATGGGAACTAAATTAAGATCTCAAGAACAAAGGATGTCAGTTCTGCTTTCTAGTCTCATATAGAAATTATGACTCTAGCTCTAAATCCTCATTATCTCTGACAGAGGAAATGAACAATTGATCAAGTGATAGAGTTGCCACTTTGGAGGAAGTAGAAGGAGTGGAAAGAACAGGTTGAAAACAAGGTGAGGAAATAACTAAGGAATGGGCTTGAGGCTTTTCTTGGTAAGTCAGACAGAGATGTGGAGCTGGGCAGGAGAGTTATTTATTTTGGAAATTACTTGCAACCTGATCATTATATTTTATGGCGTTACATAAGCCTGGGACACAATAAACACTAAATTTCATAGCCAGAGGAAATCTTTAATGTCATGCAGTTACATCTCCCAAGAGATGCTGGAAAACCTTTTATAGACTCGATTTACTAGAAAAAGTTTCTGACTTCACACATTTTGTTAAAACCCAAAAGAGACTCTAAAAAATAACTATCATATGTTATAGTTCTGATTCTCACTTGATGACCTTGGGAAAATCACTTCATTTTTCTGACCTTTGCTCAAACTGGACCTTGGGCAAGTCACTTCACCTCTTTGGATATCAGTTTCCTTCTCTATAAACAACAACCCAGCTCTGTCTTTCCTGCCCCTCGGGGTGCATAATGGGCTAAAGACAGAGAACTGAGAAAACTGTGGTAACCAAAGGTATATACTTTCAGACCATAAAATGTGCCCCTCTTCACTCCCGTCCCCTAGCCGGAAACATCCCCCATGCTATGTAAGACAGCAGTGGTTCCTTTCCATTCTTCCAAGAGTTCTCCCCCGTGCCAATTATTCTCCCCCATAGAGTTACCCACAGGTGTGACCCTACAACGGCAGTCTCCAAGATGTCCTGTGTTTCTTCATGAAAAACAAGGAATGCACTTGTGCCCGTGGCAACGTCTGCCAGGGGACCAGCCAGCACATAGTGAGGCTTTCAGCGGGAGCAGCTGCGAGCCTCTTGCTCCTCCCCATATCCCCAACTAGCAGGGTCACTTGTCAGGCCCCTATCAGTGTGGGTGAACCCTAAGGGGCACTGGCAGCAGCAAATGACACAGAGGAGCCTCATAGTCTCAGTTCTCCTCTCAGTGGAACCTCATAATGGCCCAGATTGTTGTTCATTCTAACGGGTATTTAATAAGCGTTTGTTATGAGTCAGGTTCTGTGTTTGCCACTGGGGGTAAGAGATGAGTCAGAAGAGCTGCCTGCCCTTGAGCCCTCACAGTTGAGTGGGAGGAGCAGGCTCATGAGTGTCCTACACAGGATGTGCTATGACCAAAGCCTGCGCATTGTTTGGGCACAGCTGATGGGTCATTTAAATCTGAGGATTCAACCTTAACAGGACATGGAGAAATTCTCCCAGGGGGTATGATTTTGAGGGGAAAAAGCCACTTCAGGCAGGGGGAGGATTAGGTACAAAGGCACAGAGCTGAGAGGCACTTTGTTTCAGGGCCCAGTAATAGGGAGGCCAGAGTGTGTGCCACATGTTAGGGAGTGAAAGCCCTGAAACTAAAGAGGTAGTTGGGGGCTCCAGAAGGCAGGTCTTTGTGATGTCATGGGGAGCCACTACAGGGCTTTCGGGAGCAAAATGTCACAGTCAGATAAGGTACTTACAGCATTTAGGTGGCAGTGTGGGGGGCTGGGATGGGAAAGGAGAAAGAAGATACATTAACTGAGGGAATCGAAGAAAAGGACATTTTCTAGAAAGATTTCAAAGTTAGAATTGATAGGTTTTATTATGAGAACTTCTGTGAGCTTCTGGCACAGGAAATTAAAAGAGAAGAAGTTAAGACTGAAAATTTAGTGAGAGCCCATAGTTAAGATGACAAGATATTTTGCATCAAGCAAATCAGACCTTGACTTCAAATTCTTGACTGCCTGGCCAAGATGTAATGTTTGTGAAAGGGAGAGCAATAGCTTTATTTTACAAATCATTTTAACAACTCCAGAGGTGGCTTCACCAGATCTGGCAGGCCTCGTTTTTCCTTCCCTCCTCCTTTCTGTCCCACATGTCATAACCCCAGAGCTAATTGCTTTGCCAAGAAGGACGCCTTCCCTGCATAGAGTGGCCATGCTTTGGTTAAGGATGGACAAACAGGTATACTAGGACCTCTATACTAAGCTCTGCCTAGATCCATGGATCATCACTAAGAACTGCACAGCTCAGAATGCTACCGATGGCATACAATCAAAGACCATATGTAGGGACAAAGTCCTAGAAAAACTGGAACATGTGTCTTAAAGCAAAGGAAAAATAACTATGCTAAAACGATAGCTTACCTGGGCTGCCCTTTTCTGGAATGATCTAGAGCAAAACTGTCCAGTAGAACTTTCTACAATGATAAAAATATCTATAATTTCCAACATGGTAGCCACTAGTCGCATGTGACTAATGAACACTTGAAATGTGGTTAATGTGACAGAGAAATTAATGTCACTGAAATTTTTATTAAATAGGACTTACAGCTATGGGCTGCCATATTGGACAAGGTAACTCTAGAGTCCACTTAGCAGGCCCTGATTCTGTTTTACTTGCTCATTCCTTGTTTCATTCTCCTTGTGATCCTGGCCTGTCTCTGTTCTTTTCCACCTAATCTTTCCAGTTCAATGTACCAGTTGGCTACCGTCCAGCTTCCAACTTTGGTCTGTTTCCTGGTTATTGGATTCCTCTCGCTCAGCCAAATGGACTTCCATTTGACTCAGTATCAATGCCTCCCACCTCCCCAAACCTTGGCTGGTGTGTGGGCCTAGATAAAGTAGATTCAGAGAATCCTGTTCTTCCATGTTGACCCCTTCATTAGGCCTTTTCACCCCCTCCTTTCTTTTCAAGGGCTCTTTAATCAGCCAGTAATATATTGGAACATTCTTTGATATTTTCACTTAATGATAACCTGAGTTCAAGGTTGGAATAGTTAGGATGCAGGTATATGTGTATGTATAGGGGGGTAGGGAAGGAAGGCTATAACTGGTTAAATGAATATTTTGATTTGAGGCTTCTGGCAGTAAACGAAGGGCTCTGTCCTGAGGTCTTTACTGTCCGATGTGTTTAACTTTGATTTATATGGAGAGTAATATTAATAGAGTGATTACATTTGTGGATGGAAAATATAGATTCAGGACACAAAAAGGCTCTTGACAGGCCAAAACATTAGAACAAATTTAACATGATGAAATACAATGATGACAAATCTCATGTCCCATATTTGGATTGAAATGGCTAATACCTAGGTACCAATATGTGGTTTAGGAGTCCTGGTGATGAATTGTGATTATGAATAATAATTCATAATTCTGATTATGAATCTCTATGGATGACAAGGAAGGTAACATATTCTTGGAGAGCACCGATTGAATCATAAACAATGAGAGTGCCAGGCCTACTCATCTCTACTTGGGTCAGACCACACATGGATCATTGCTTCAAGTTCTAAGATCACTTTAAAAAAAAAAGTGTGTCTGCTTTTTGGGGGAACACTGACAACATGAGTGACCGCCATGGTGAAAGGTCTGGAATCCTGTATATCAGGACCTGGGACAATTAGAAATATAGTCCATGGGGGTCATTGTCCTCAATCTCTGAAGGGCAGTCACAGAACAGAGAGCAGATGTGCTCTATGGAGTTTCAGAGGACAGAGAAAAAACAAACCAGTGACAATCTGAGCAGATTTCAGCTTGGTAGGAGGAAAATGTTTCCAATTGTCAAAACTGTAATATTTTGGTTGTTTAACTTGCAGAGACAGGGTTTAGTGGCGACCCTAGAGGAATAATGTCAAGTACACCCCAAAGCCAATCTGCTCCAATATTGATTGTCTCCACAGTGATGGACAGTTCATTCGAAATGTGCAGTAGGGCCTATACTCGCTGACCCCGTTTAGCTTACAGGTTCTATATTAAGTGTCAGCCTCTTCTCATTCTGGCTCAGCATTCTAATTAAATAACCTTGGCTCCTTGCATGTGGGAAACAGGTTTCAAGCACAGAACCTCTAGCACCAGGCAGAATGGTAACAATTTTAGCTCCTGAGCAAAATGGGTCTCACAAAAGCGTCAGTACAGCATGCACATTAACATTTGAATATGCTGTATAATAAGCGTGCTAATTACACTGAGAAGAATACTTGAAGACTAGAATAAGCCGTGATTGTTAGAGGAGAAAGGGGTTAGCAGTTTCTGGCATGGCTGCTACTTTATATTCAGAAGGGCATGACTCTCATCACAGGTAAAATGTAATCACAGTGATTACACAATGCAATGCTGGTGGTAGAAAGTTATCAGAATTTTATTGGAAATAAGTTTGTGGTACAGAAAAAAATTTTTTACCACAGATTTATAACTAATAAAAAGTTGTCCAGACTTGGTGGTTTGGTTCCTTTGAGCAGTTTTCAATGTGAGGCCATTGCTATAGCTCTAACCTCCACTTTGTAGAAAACAGCTGACAGTTTTCATGGGACATGAGACTCTAGATGGGGAGGCATCAGGTTGGACACAGGGACATGATGAGCAACTTGTGCCAGAATAGACGCTCCTGTGGGGAGCTGCTGTCCATGCCCTGGATGACCTAGACCAGCAGACAAAGTCTGGTCTGCAGACCTCTTAGGGATCCTGATTCCCTTTTTAGAGGATCCTAAGTAAGGTCAAAACTATTTTCACAATGTTATTTGACTTCTTCACAGCAATGAAAAACTACGTATTGTATGAAATATGCCAAATAGGCAAATCTACAGAGACGAAAGCAGATAACTAGTTGCCAGGGTCTAGGGGAGGCAGGAGGGGAAGTGGCTATTTAATAGGTATGGGGTTTCTTTTTGGGGTGATGCAAGATGTTTTCGAACTAGTAGTGGTGATGGTTGCACAACCTTGTAAAATGTTCTAAATGCCACTGAATTGTATACTTTGTAATAAACTGGTGAATTTTATGTTATGTGAATTTTATAATCCCCCTTCCCCTACACACAAAGTAAAGCTCACATATTGTACTGCACAAGAGGTTCTTCCCATCCAGAATTAAAGCCACCTGAGGGTTTTCTCATCCTGAAAGTACTAGTGAACTGGAAACCAACTGACATGTAAGCCAACCTCAGCAGCTTGCCACCCAGCAGGTTGTTGCCAAAGACTGCAGCTCCATGCCAGCACACTGAATCAGCAAAGTATGTCCATTTCTAAGTAACTAAAATACAACCAGGAAACTACATTACCAATGAGGGTCACACTGAAAGTCCAGGGTAATTGAAGCTCCAGGGTTGGTTTGACTGAGCAGATGACCAATGTCATCAAAGCTGACTTGGAAGTAAGACGGCTGCCAGCAGCTCTGGAGCACCTCACCTACACGCAAACACAGACAGCACTTCTCAGGAGCCCCAGCAAACCTCTGCTATCTAGACTGGGTGAAGTGCTTGCACTGGATTCTATGGGGCTCTGCCTAGATCCCCTCTAGATGCAAACACCCATCCCTTAGCTGCTGGGAATATTTTTGTTCTCAGCCTCGGGAAATTACTCCCAAGGTTTGACAGTCTGTCAGAGGACGCAGTCTGAGGCTAGTTACTGATGGGGGAACACAAATGCCTGGCCCTCTTACTTCAATTTGGACGTCAGCTATGCTCACCCACCAATGCATCTTACTTTAATTTGGGACAATTCTGAAGGGCCATCCCCATTTTCAAACTCCTGGTGGCATCTTCAGGCCTTGATCGTTAACTACCTTGGAACTACTTTACTGATGAGCTTCTCTCCATAACCACCCTGTTTCCTCATTCACCAGTCTTCCACTGGTGTATGTCTTGAGACTGGTACTCAATAACCCACATGCAGCTCTGCAACTTAGATTTGGTTTCCCCATCTAAAGTAGTACTTGTACTCCTTTGCAAATAAAAGCTGTGAGAGGACTATGCTGATGACTTAGGACTAATTAGCATGACTTTGACTGGAACCAGGGGTGGGGTGGAAGCAGCCTTTCCCAAAGCACA
Organism: Scalopus aquaticus; assembly: GCA_004024925.1. Taxonomy (NCBI): domain Eukaryota; kingdom Metazoa; phylum Chordata; class Mammalia; order Eulipotyphla; family Talpidae; genus Scalopus; species Scalopus aquaticus. The sequence goes on from PVIJ01002305.1 coordinate 13,549, forward strand.
CACAGGTTGAGCCTGGGAGAAGACTGGAACAAAACAAATTGTTAACAAGAATAAGAAAGGGAAGAATCAAATGGCTAGGCAAGGACAGATCTTTTGACCTTTCAAGAGAAGTCAGAAACAGTTTATGCTAAAAAAAAAACTCATGATATTTTAATGTTGGAAACTAGTTGAGATATTTCTAAATGCTATTTCTAAATCTACAAAACATGGTCCCAGACTGGCCATGTCAGCAAGTCTGGTCTGCAACTGTGATCAGAGAGAGCACAGGCATAGTTAGTAGGCCCAAAGAGTAAAGCTAAACTAGTAGTTACATGAAATCAAGACCAACCTAAGGAATGTATCCTCATGATTTGAACAATATTCAAATAGAATGAAGGATCCCAGGAAGCACCAGAGTTTATGATTTTGAGCCTCATTAGAATTCGAAATCTATTGTCTTTGCCATCCTATTTGTTGACATTCATACAAAGTGCTACATATTCGTAAAATATAGTCCATACGCTCTAAGCCTGATGTCAATAGCAAGCAGTGTTGGTATTGCATCAGCAGTAGTAATGAAACACAACTCAGCTTCTTTCCTTTTCCTGAATACACAGCCCACTTTTGTCATCATTTCCGGACTTACTCCAGTATCAAAGGAAATAACATGTGAAAATACAATCATATCTCATCCTAGATATAAAAAGGCCACTAGCAAGTCCTTTACAGATACCATAACCTCTGTTGCTTATAAATTCACATTATATCCTACCATGTCAGAGCTGGAAGTGTCTCCAAGACCATGCAGACTTCATTCAAGGGGAGATGGAAAGAGGAAGGAACCCAAGTTACACAGTAAAGCCATGACCAGGACCCAGATCTCTTTAGTCTTGAACGGAACTCTTGCCACTGTAACCTAAGCAGTCTACTACTTGTCATTAAATGGAAATATTCCTCCACTGTCCAGCCTTTCCAGGGTGAAAGGGCTTCTGGGCTGGTGTACTTTAAGATTCTTACAGATAGGCAGTAGCCAGTCTCTGGTGTTTTACCTTTCAGGAGTCTAGACGCCTAATTATATAGTTTATTTTGCTCTGTTCAAGTTTTTCTTTTCTTCTGGAAAATAAGTTCACATGGCTCAAAAAATTAAGTATAAAAAGGTATGATGTAAGATGTTTTGTTCCCACATCTTCCCCCACTCCTCTAACCCTCTCCTGCAGGTGATTTCTCATATTAGTTCCTTGTGAGTCATTATAAGAAATTTGAAGTCTTTTCTTCTATTCTCAAAATGTTCTGATAGGCTGGGATATTTATTCACTCTCATTTCACCTGAGGAAACTGAGATCAAGGGAGCCTCAGTGAGTAAAAGACTGAAAAACTAATCAAGTCCAAGTCAGTGTTCTTTCCATGTCACTATGCCTTTAAAAAACCCTGAGGTGTGTGGTTAAGAGCTTAGCTACTAAGACCTGATGAAAGGCACAAGTGGGCCTTGTATCTTCACAGGCTGAGCCAGTTAGGGCTCCTAAAACTCCCTCAAGGACAGATCCTGCAAAGGGACCGACTGACCCCAGCTATGAAGAGAAGAGGGACTCAACAGGCAGCTGTCCACCTTGGAACAGGACTTGATTCATCCCATTCATCCCACAAGGAACCCATACATGATGGGTTCCTTCACCCCATTCATCTAGTCTGTCACAAATCCCTGTCACCACATCCTGTGAAATATATATCCTACCTACCCCTCCCTTTCTCTTCTCACAGCAAAAACTTGATCCAGACTTCAGTTACCACACAAGTAGGTTATTGTCATAGGTTTTTCACTGGTGCAGAAATAATAATCTAAATGAGCATGTCTTACATCCACTTTCCATTTCTAGCATCTGTGTAAACCATGCTGGTTCTTTAAAAAGACTAGTTTTTATCCTTTAACTCCACATAGTGGAAATAACCGTTAGTGTGTTAGTCAAAAAAGACACACAAAGAAGACTTGCTCCAGCTCAGATGCAAGGCTGGTCTCTACAAAGAGGGAACTTGTTCAGAAAGCGAATGAGTAAATAAATTGTGGTATATTTATATGTTGGAATATCACTCACCAATAAAAAGAAATGGGTTACTGTTGCACCCAAGAACCCAAATAAATACCCAGTTGAGTGAAAGAAGTTGGATACAAGAGAGTACATGTAGGGCCTCCCTGGTGGCGCAATGGGTTAAGTGCAGCACTATGAAGCTAACCAGAGCCACTGCAGCACGAGTCGATCCCGGGCCAGGGAGATTCCCACATGGCACAGCAGACATCTCCTGCCTCACCCGCTGCTCCCCTCAGCAGTACTTCAGTAGATCTGTCTGTTCTGCTCCCCGCTCTGTCTCTGGTGAATCCTCTCACCACCCCACACCTCTGGCCTGCACCCCAGCTTGTATGCAAAAATGAAATAAATCTTAAAAAAAAAAAGAGAGTACATGTAGTATGATTTCATTCATATGACGATAAAGAATGGGCAAAATCATCTCTTAGGAATATATTTGAGAAAAAGGGCTGACTCTGACGGGGCATTGGAAAGGATACAGGGAATGTGACATCACTGCTTTCAATCTTGATTGAGGTGTTGGCCATATGGGTAAGAAGACCATTGCCAAAATTCACCAACTATATGTGTTTTACTGTATATGATTATTAAACAGTTTAAGGTATGTGTGCGGGAGAAACCAACCAGCTCAGACTATTGCAGAAGAACCTAGATGTCAGGTAAAAAACCGTGGCTTCCTAGTAGCCGCCTGCCCTCTCTCACCTTCTCACTTCTGAACAAATAGGAAATTAGACTCTCCCAACATTATACAAAATTTGGAAGAAATCTAATGCCAGAGTCTTGGCAACATCTACTCCTTTAAAGTGCATGTTGCAGCTGGATTAAGAAAAACTGACCCAATTTTGAGTTCATGTCATATCCACTTTCACTCGGTGAGCAAACTGCCTGGGGAAAGGGAGGAAGCCCATACACCTCCCTCCCCCTAACCCCCACACCCCTGTCCTTTGCTGTTCTGGGGACATCCAGTCCTTTGGGAACAGATCTCTGAGGCTGGCGGAACACCTTTCCCCAATACCCACAGTCACTGTCTGAATCCTCAGCCTGCTTGTTTGCTTTTTAATTACATTTGTTTCAGTGTAATACATGGATATAAACACCAAATAGGACTACTACAGAGCTTTTTATCAAGAATAGCAGGCAAAAAACAGGTTCTCAATGGAAATGCCAGCTTACTTCCTGATCACTGTGGAAATGCCCTCTAGTCTCTAAGACCTACCAGTGCAGAATTGTCAGTCTCCTTTTTGGTGCCTCTCTAGTAAATATGAGAGGATATGCAAGGATGACCAGGTTCTCAGGGAAGGCTCTAACACAAGAGCAAGGAATTTGAGTTAGGAAAAAGGAACTTGGAGAAAATGGAGATGATTCAGAGATCAGAATAAAAAATGATCAAAAAATATCTCCTCAAAGATAAAAGAGATGTTGCATCAATGTGTGCAATTAAAATTTAAAAAATTAAAATTAAAAACACTATAGCCAAAATAAAACCAAGTTGACTATCTTAGCTATTTTCTCTTAAATCAGTCAAATTCCCAAAAAGAGAATCCTTCATTCTCCTGACTTTGGAGATTAGCTGTTAGCTTTCTGGGACTAACTGGGGGTAGGAGTGGGGTTGGAGGTGTATCTCATCGTTTGAGATGTGGAATTCCACTTAATTTCCTCCATTTTTTCTCTTCTCTCTTGAACTCTGGCTAGATAGATATTGGACCTTCTGGATGGATCCTTTAATTTTATATCTATTTTTCCTTTAGCATATGTATCTTTTTGTTATACTTTCTGGGAATATTTCCTCAACTTTATTTTTAAATCCTTTTAGATTTAAAAGTGTGTGGAGATAAGCATATCAATTCAATCCTTCCTGACTAACAGAAATTCTTCTGATATCATTCCATGGTGACAGTATATTCCTTTCTTATCTGGAAGGAGAAGTGTGGGGAGGGAGTTGTGTAGGGGTAGCATAAGACTATCGGTGTCAGAGTGCAGTCTGGTCTCTGCTTTTGCAGGGGTTAATATTCTTAATACATATGCAGAGTACCTATTAATCAATAATTTAAAATGCCAAAAGGCATTAACAGTCACTTACAAAGAAATACAAATAAAATAGATATTTGAAAAACTATCTCCATTAGTTACATAAACAAGTACAAATGAAAATAAGAATGGGATATCATTGTCAACTTATCTAATTGATAAAAAAATTCATTCTATTGAGGGCCTCCCTGGTGGTGCAAAGGTTAAGTCTCAGACTATGAAGCTCTCTGAAGCCACTGCAGCATGAGTTCAATCCCTGGCCAGGGAGCTTCCCATGGCACAGCAGACCTCTCCTGCCTCATCTGCTGCGCCCCTCAGCCGTTTATTTCGGTCAATCTGCCTGTTCCGCTCCCCAGACTGTCTCTGTGGAATCCTCTCACCACTCCACACCTCTGGCCTACACCCCAGTTCTTACATGCATAAATAAATAAATTTTTTAAAAAATTCATTCTAATGAAATGTAATTCAACTATAATAAAGTGTACAATTCAGCAGTTTTTAGTATATTCATAGAATAATGCACTATTACTACTATCAAATTCCAGACTTTTAGGCCCCCCAAAACCCCCATATTAGGTAGATGTCACTCCTTATGACTTCTTGCAACCACTAAAATACTTTCTCTCTTTAATGGATTTACCCATTTTAGATATTCCATATAATTGGAATTACATAGAAGAAGTCTTTTGTGTATGACTTCTTTCATTTAGTGTAATACTTTAGTGTAATACATCCATGTTGTAGCATATAATTCATTCCTTCTTATGGTCAAATAACATTCCATTGTATGGATGTATTAATTTCCTATTTGCTGCTGTGGTAAACTGACACAAGTTTCATAGTTTAATACAACACAAATTTATTATCCTGCAGTTCTGCAGGTTAGAAATCTGAAACAGGTATCACTGGCTAAAATCAGGGTGTTGACAGAGCTGCATTCCTTTCTGTAGGCTCTAAGAGAAAACCCATTTCTTTCTTCCAGTTTCCAGAGATCATCTGCTTTTCTTGGCTTATTGCTCCCTTTCTCTTTCTTCAACGACAGCATTAGTGGGTCAAACCCTTCTGACAGGACTGTTGCCTTTTGTAATCAAACCTTTCTCTTCTGCCTTGCTCTACAAACTTTGAAGGGCTTTTGTGATAACTTTAGCCCACGTGGCTAGTTTCCTCATCTCAAGATCCTTAATAACATCTGCACTGTCTTTTGCCACATAAGGTAACATACTCACATGTTTTAGGATGTGAATGTCTTTGGGGAGCTATTATTCTGCCCACCACATGAATATGCTGTATTTGTTTAAGCATTCCTTAGTTGATGGGCATTTGGGTTATTTCCTCTTTGAGGTTATTATGACTAATGTTGCTACTAACATTTCTGTTTAAATTTTTGTGGGGATTTTTATTTTCAATTCTTTTCGGTATATACCTAAGAGTAGAAGTGCACACATAGTATCTGTTTTTTTTTAAGTATACAACTCAGCCATTTTTAGTATATTCACAAAGCTGTACAACCAAATCATTGTCACTATCTAGTTCAAGAATATTTTCATCATCCCAAAAAGAAACCCCATACCTATCAGCAACCACTTCCCATTTTCCCCTTCCCGCAACCTCTGGCAACTGCTAATTTGCTTTGACTCATTGAATTTGTATATCCTAGACATTTCACATATATAGAATCACATACTATGTGATCTTCATGTCTGGCTTTTTCCATTTAGTATAATGTTCTTACGGTTCATCTTTGTTGTAGCATGTATGATACCTCACTCCTTTTTAGGACTAAACTTAATCCATTGTATGAATACGCGACATTTTGTTTATCTATTCTTCAACTGATGGACATTTGAGTTGGTTCTACTTTGACTATTATGAATAATGTGCTATAAATATTTATGTACAAGCTTTGTATGGATATATATTTTCATTCTCTTGGGTATTTATCCAGGAGTGACATTGTTGGCTCATGTGGTAATTCTGTTTAGCTTTTTGAGCACCTGCAAAGATTTTTTTTCCCAAAGAGGCTGTGCCATTTTACATTCCCACCAGCAATGTACAAGTATTCCAATTTTTCCATATTTTTCATCAACACTTACGGCCTATTATTTTTTTATAGCCAGCCTAATAGGTGTGAACTAATATCACACTGTTGTTTGATTTTCATTTCCCTTATAACAAATGATGTTGAACATCTTTTCATGTGCTTATTGGCCATTTACTTACCTTCCTTGGAAAAAAGTCAATTCAAATTCTTTGTCCATTTTTCATTGGACTGTCTTTTTATTGGTGAGTACTAATAGTTCTTTATATATTCTGGATACAATTCCCTTGTTATTTTCTCCCATTGCACTCATTGACCTTTTACTTTCTTAATGGTGTCATTTGAAGTATAAAAATTTTTAATTTTGATTAAGTCCAATTTATCTCTCCCTTTGGCATTTTGTACTTTTAGTGCCATATTTTAAAATGACTTGTCTAATCTAAGTTCATGAAGATTTACTCACAGGTTTTCTTCTGTCTTATAGTTTCAGTTCTTATGTTTGTCTATGATACAATTTTAGTTAATTTTGTATATGGTATGAGGCAGAGGTTCAACTTATTCTTTAAAAATAGTTATTTTGGGGGCCTCCCTGGTGGCACAGCGGTTAAGCGCTGCGCTGTGGAGCTGTCGGCAGCAGAGACGTGAGTTCGACGCCCGGCCAGGGAGAATCCCACATGGTACGGCAGACCTCTCCTGCCTCGCCCGCTGCTCCCCTCAGCAGTGTATCTCTGATCTGCCTGTTCTGCTACCCGCTCTGTCTCTCGTGAGCCCTCTCGCCGCCCCACGCCTCTGGCCTGTACCCCAGCTTGTATGTATAAATACAAAAAAAATAGTTATTTTGCATACAAGAACTGGGGTGTAGGCCAGAGGTGCAGGAGATGAGAGGACCCACCAGAGACAGAGTGGGGAGCAGAACAGGCAGATCCACTGAAATACACTACTGAGGGGAGCAGTGGGCAAGACAGGAGAGGTCTGCTGTGCCATGTGGGTTAGCTCCCTGGCTGGGGATCAAACTCATGCTGCAGTGGCTGGTGAGAGCTTGTGCTGAGACTTTAACCCCTGTGCCACCAGGGAGGCCCCTCAACTTATTCTTTTGTATGTGGATACATAACAGTTTCGGCACTATTTGTTTGAGACTATTCATATTGAATTATCTTGGCACCCTTAAGGTTCAAGAAAGGATTCCCCCTTTTGAGTTCATTACTTGAAAATGAACTAATAAAAAAATTTAAAAAGACAGTATATTGTTTAGGCAAGGGTGAGGGGAAGTTTTATACTGTGCTAATAGGAGTATAAAAGAAGTATAGACTCTGAAGGGCAATTTGTCATGCATATCTAAGTATAAAATGTATATGCTGTACTCTAACTCAAGAAGTGTACTTCCAGGAATTTTTTTCAAGGAGCTGCTTGTACAAAGATGATTTGTATAGTGGTGGACAAGTAACTAGAAGAAACCTAAATTTCTATCAATAGGAGACCAGGTGAATAAATTACACTACATCCATACAATGAAATATGAAACTGCCTTTAAAAATGATGAATTAGAACTATATTTATTGACTTGGAGCAATCTCTATGACCTACTGCTAAGTGAAAAATAAAAACACATTACAAAGCACCACATATAGTGGGATTCCACACACATACATGCTTCGACAGTAATAGAGATAGCTCAGAAAATATCTACAAAAATGTTAACAGTTGTTGCCTCTAGGTAATGGGATTTTGGCTGATTTTTATTTTCTTCTTTATGCTTTTTTGCATTGCATGAATTTGCTACATGAATATGTATTGTCTTTATATTCAGAAAAAGAAAAGCTGTTTTCATTTTGAAGACGAATGTCCTCAAGGAAGATATATTGTAGAAGACTGTTCAATGGGATGGAAATATGTTCATAATATACTGTTAACTGACAAAAAACCCAACTGGTTACAGCATCATCCATTTTTGAAAAAAAATTAAATGCAACATATAAAGTACTTCCTCGGTACAATGACCCTTTTTTCACTACCAACTATTTCTGAAATAAGGATGTCTCTTATAATCGATATGAATATTTAATGTAGTGGGTTCCCCCTCCTTACCTCCCTGAAAAGCTGTTATTGAGATGATGCTTCTGGCAATCTGAGACTTGAGAAAGTGCCATATGTGTGGAGGAATAGAACGTGAGCAGTGCTTAGTCCTGAACTGAGCTTTTTCTTTTCTTCTTTTTGTTAAGTATAGTTTCCAAGTTTTCTATAGTATATATATAGATAAAAACAAATCAGACAGCTTGACTGCCCTGCTTTTCAAGGAAGAAGTAGAGTATGAGAGTATTTGGGACTTTTGGCCTTTACCAAAGAGACTAGCTAATCAACCTTGTGTAGCATCAGAGTCTAGAGGGAGGGAGGAGTACCTTGCATGTCTACAGAGGGCTTGCTGGCTGGGCAGAAGCTGGCAAAGCAAGATCAAGAGCAGATGGCAGAGTTCAGTCAGCAGGAGCAGGTCTCCTAGATCAGTCTTAGTTCTGTGTGAACAAGGTAAATCCTGTGAGGTAGGAGAGAGTCCAGATGGTGGGATTATGGGGCCACTGAGATATTTTCCAGTCTATCTCAGGAATCTGTTTCCAGTTTCTCAAGGGAGACCAAGGTCTGCATGAAACAGAAAACAAATGCATTCTTTTGACAGTCAAAAACATATTGGTTTGAGGGTGAGCCCTCGTCCCTTCCACCAAAGGGCAAGGTAACTATTGGAGATGAAGGGCATGGAGCAGAGGTGGAGAACTGATAGGTACACAGAGGCTACGCAGAACCACGCAGGTAGCCATGAGGAGGCCAGGAAGCTCCAGGCCTCTGCTCAGGACAGGGAAGGATTTGGGCTTGCAGTGCCTGTGGCCAGGACACAGAGAGAGTGCGAGGCACTGTGCCAAGTAGGAGCTTACCTGTGATTGTACATTTAATCTTCACACCAGTCCTGAGATGAGCAGTTGAGACCTAGAGAGGCTGCATGGTTTATCTAAACACATATAGCAAATAAGTGACAGAACAGGATCCCCACCTCACTAGAAGGACTAGAGTTCTCTGAAGTGAGGAAAACATTGAGCAAAGTTAATACTCATTTGTCATAATGGCATATGAAAATACCAAGTTTCAAAAAAAATCAATCTGATCGCAACATTAAAAAGTATATATAACAGGGCCTCCCTGGTGGCGCAGGAGTTAAGACTCAGTGCTATGAAGCTATCTCCAGCCACTGCAGCACAAGTTTGATCCCCAGTCAGGGAGGTGACCCAGATGGCACAGCAGACCTCTCCTGTCTTGCCCACTGCTCCCCTCAGCAGTGTATTTCAGTAGATCCGCCTGTTCTGTTCCCCACTCTGTCTCTGGTGAATTCTATCACCACCTCCCCCCCATTCCCTGACAACCTCTGCACTATACCCCAGGTTTTGTATGCATAAATAAATCTTCATATATATATGGGAAAAAAGCTATAAGGACATATCCCTAAATGATGGATATGTCTCAGTGGGAAGAAATTTTGTATTTTATTTTCCATGTTTCTCTATTCCCCCAATGCACATATAAATCTTCTTAAAGAAGAAACAAAGCTTTTTTTAAAAGGCAGTTGTGAGGACTAGTACATCAAAGTAATGAGAATGAATTACAGTGAGATCTTAATAACAGAGAAATCCCGGCTCTTACTAGGAAGTTATGTGAGTTCCACTTGGCTTCATTGAGCCTGTTTCCTAAACAATAAAGGGGGATTATAGTCTTGTCCCAGTGAGCTGTCGCTAGGATTAACTGAGGTGCAGTGTACATGAAAGTCCCAAGCACAGTACTTGGCATAAAGATGATGCTGAATAAATATTAATCCTGACTCTTGATAGTCAGCTCTTCCTTGCAGCCCGGCAAAGGTCGAGCATCTGCAGCTGTTTCCAAGAGTAGAGAGGAATCCAGTTCTCTTGGCAGGAGCCCCTTACTGGACCTGCAGCTGCTTACATACCTGCCACTCCCCTCTTCTGTTTTTACCATCTGGAGACTAATAGGATCTCATTCCTTAATCCATTTTCATCTACTCGCCTCTCCCTTTCCCTTTTACTCAACAATCAGAGCTGCCCAAGTAGTGTTTCTGAGTAACATGACATCAGCATAGCATCAAAGTTGCAGAGTTCCTATGTCCTAGAGATGGCCAAGGTTCCTGTATACTCTCCATTCATATCACTAGAAATATTTGTGTGCACCCATAACCTAGTTGAGATTTTAGGTCCTTCAACAACTCCCATATATGGCCTAAATGCCACAGGAGTAGAATGGGGAGCAATAGCTCCAAAGAGTTACAAACTAGCTCAGATTGTTTTCAGACATTTTGGAGCCAAACGTACACACTTGTGATAAATAGGCGTTTTTAAGACTCAAAGGGGTGCCAAAACTGAACATTATTTGATATTCTTATCATGTATTGGGTAAACATTAACATCAATTGAAGTAAACTGAATTTTGCCCATAGTTCAGACTCCCTCAAAAAGTGTTTTAATTTTTCTTATTCTTTTCCAGTCTTAGTTCAAACCTGTACATGAACGGACACCATAATAACTGCCAAGTAGACACAGTTACATATTCTACTTTTTTTCTCACACTCTGATGCATACACAGAATGACGCGAAATACAGCAATATTCCAAACAGGGCACTGTGACAACAGCTCCTTCAGGCCTGTGGACTGACAGTCCAGTGGAAGATGTTGGCAGGCCAGTGAGACACACCCTGTTCTGCCTGTGTTATTTATGCCTCTGGCAGTGAAGCCCCTGACAAAGAAGCATGTCACTGGAACACATGCTCTTTGTTCACAGAGGTGCATGCCAGCACCGGCTGGGTAAGGGGACAGTGCAGGGTCTGTAGTCACTCCTCCCTCGGCTTCTGGCTTTCTTTTTATTTGCTGCACATCTTGGCTGTGTTTAGTAATTACTTTCAGATTAATCATACAAAACACATTTAAACTGTGCGCTATATCATGAGGAAAGAGTCCATCATATCCTTGAGTTAGCCATAGAAAGAAAGGACAGGGTGCCCTTCTCCCTAAGGATCAATACTACCTCACCCACAGCTACCATATTCCAGTCTCCCCTTTACCTGCAAGATGGTGCCTACATGCTGACTGGCATTCAAGGCCTTCTACAATTGTTCCCAAACTGCAGTTCCAAAGCAGACACCCCCCCCCCCACCATGCTATGGCTTCATTTCAGTCAAACCACGGGGTGGCAGAAAAGATGGCAGGTTTTGAAGTCATCTGGATTTAAATCCTAGCTCCACTCTTGTTGATCAGGCAGTTAAGGTTCCTGAGCTGGAAAATGATTCAAATACAGTCTACTTCACAGAGTTGTCTGAAGATTCAAGGAGAAAGAACATATCAAGCCCTAAAAGTGGGTGCTCAATCACTGCTTGTTAGCTTTTGGAAGCAATTTGCTAGTTTTTCCTAATAGCCTTTATCTCAGGGTCCCGTAGCTCTCATAACCTTATAATTGCAGACCTTACATGACTTCCTGAAGTGCACTTTCCTCTCCATTTCCCGCATCACAGAGACCTCCACTAAGACAAACACTTTGAATGCAACTCAGGAAACAACATACTACAATAGAAAGTTTTTCCCTTTCCCCATGATCTTTCTGAAACTTTTCTGCTTTGAATTTTTATTTAAAAAATTGATGTAAGTGGTTTGTTTGCCACTAAATGAACTAAGATAAAATGGGAGGGGGAAGTCTTTCTTAAACTTCAAGAAAATCTTAGGTGTATACATAGAAGCCTTTCTCCATTCATAATATGCTCTTAATCTTTGAAGGCTCTCGACTATACCAGAATTAAGATGGCATCTGCCTGGACACAAGACGTATGTACCTATTTTAAGCTGAATACAATGGAATCTTACATCACGGAGGACGGTCTGCAAAGCAAACTCACGCCGACCTGATGCTCTAACCTGGGCTCTCTCCGGGTACTCTGAGACACCCCCGGAGCCCGATCATTACAAAGGCTACCTGCCAAGTTTCAGGGAAACCAAAGATCATCGAACATTTACAACTCACAGGGGTGCCCTTAAGAATAAATAAGATAAAAGTGTGGGGAAACTCCAAAACTCAGAAACCCCATTAGAAATGCTAATTGCTGCCGTCAATACCTATATTTAAAGGTTAGAAAACCCAGGGAGATTCTCCTGAGCTCGAGAACGTTAGGCTCCTTCGAGGCTCAGGCTAGTGGCCTGGGCGCCCCCAGTCCCCGCCGTCTCCGCCCGGTACCACGCGGTACACTCGGGTCCGCAGCGATTCCGCCCCCGACGAGGGTCCTCACAGCACTTCCACCAACGTCCAGCCCCGAGAAAGCGGGGTTCGGACTACTGGCCCCCAATTGGGTGTGGGAGCAGAGGGCGAACCCAACAGCTCCTGTTCCGCGCCCTCTTAGCATCCCCTGCCTTCGCTGGCATGGGGTTGGTTTGGTTCAGCCTCCGCGGACGCACTTGGCCTTACGGACCCCCGAAAACCGGCAGTAAAAGCCTCCCCCCCTGCCCTCCGGGCAAACGCTCAAGGGCGGGCTGGAGACCCGCCTCCCGGCCCAGCGAGGTGCGGTCCACCGGGGGTGGGGGTCTCAGCACCGCAGCGGGCGGGGAAGCCCCCGACGAAGGTCTTACATCAGACACTCCACATGCAACCGGAGGGAGGCAGGAAGTGGCTCCCGTCCCCTGGCTGCGCCTTCCCCCAGCCTCCGCCCCTCCCGCCGCGCGTCTCCCCGCCCCGTCCTTGGTGCAGCCGCGGCGGCCAAGCCGAGCGGCTCCGCGCGGGGCCGAGTCGAGCCGAGCCCAGCAGCCGCCCGCGCCGCGTCGCCGGTTTAAGCGCAGTGCGGGGCCGCGGCCGGGGGCGGCGGTAGTGAGACCAGCGCTGCGCTCCAGCCCCCTTTTCCCTCCATGGTTTCTCTCCGCTCCCGCGAGTAACTTGGCTCCGGGGGCTCCGCTCTCCTGCCCGCCCGTCGCCCGCCGCCCGCCGCCCGCCGCCCGGGATCGCGCCGCCGGCCGCTGCAGCGAGCAGACCCCTTCTGACGGCCCTCGCTGCGCAGGCCGGGACGCCTCTCCCCCCTCCGCCTCTGCCGCGGAAAGTTAAGTTTGAAGAGGGGGGAAGAGGGAATCATGGACATGAAGAAGAGGATCCACCTAGAGCTGAGGAACCGGACCCCGGCCGCTGTAAGCAGAGCCCCTGCGGGCGCCCTCTCCCTTCCATGACTTGCATGTAATGGTGGCCACCTGCGGGGCCCAGGCCGCGGGTTCGCCGGCCCGGCGCGGGGTAGGGCGCAGCTCGCGGGCTCGGACGGGGAAGGCGGGCGGACGGGCGGGCGCGGAGGGGGGAGTGAGCGCGCGGGGATTAACTCTTTGGCGCCCGCGGGCCCCCGCGGCCGTCCGGGGAAAGCGGTGGGGTCGGGGGAAGCAAACTTTGAGCTCCTCGCCTGCCGGGGGCCTTCCCCAGAGGAGCGCGTGTGCTTTTGGCCGGCGGGGAAGGAGGGAGGAGGGGGTTGTGTAACGCTGGGAGCCATGTTTGCAGCCTCCCGGGATGCGCGGCCGGGCGGAGGCCGGGCCTGCGGAGGAGCCGCGCGGCCAGCCCGGGCTGGGCCCGCCGCAGGCCGGGCCGGTCTCCGCGCGCCCCGGGCTGGCTGGGAAAGGGGCGCGGGCGGGGGCTTCTCCGACAGGGTCTCGCGGTTGGCACCGGCCTTGTGGAGGACCGAAGCCGTGGGGCGAGGAGGGGGCTTTTCTCCTCTGAGGGGGGCGAGAAGCCCCCATCACGCGCCGGGGGGCTTAGGCGGGCGCGGCCTGGCGCTCGCGGGGCGGGGGAGGGGCGAGCAGGGGCGGCGGAGGTGGCGCAACCGCCGCCCCTCCCGAGGCCAAGTTTGAAAAAAGGACGCGGTTCCCGCCATTTTTCAAGCCTAAAAATAAAAGTTTTCCCCCCGTTTCTTTGGTTCCCCGTTCGCGCTCCGGGCCTCCCCCACTCTCGACCTCCCAGGGCGGACCCCGGTCGACCCCTCGCAGCCGTTGTACCGGCAGACTGCGCCCTAGCCCCGCATCGCGGCTGCGGAGTCGGGGGGCCCCTGGCCGGGAGGCTGGCCCCTCGGTGTGGGCGGGCGGCGGCTCCTCGCGCCAGTCGGGGCGCGCCACAGGCCGGCAGCGCCATGTTGGCGGGCGCCCGTCTCCCTCCGCCGCGCGAGCCGGCGTGCGAGCGCGGGCAGCTCTGCGGCCCCGGCCCGCTTGCTTGGCCGCGGAGGGGTGTGCGGGCCTCAGTTCTCTGGGCCGGGCCGGGGCACGGCTCACGCGGGCGGGAGCCTCGCGATCCGGCGGCCGCCGACTCATCTCTTCTCAGGCGCGCGGCCGGCTCCCTCTTCCTTTCTTAAAAGGGCAACGCCTGGCGGCGCCTGCGCCCGAACCTGGCGCGCGGGGTACAAGCGGGCCTAGGCCGGGTTCGCGGGCCGGGCGGCCTCTGCGCCTGCACGTGCTCCAGCGAGGTCGACTACGGCGGCGGCTGCGCGGGCGGGCCGCCTTAAAGAATCGCCTCTTTCTTCTCGGTCCCACCCCTCCCTGCGAACTAGCCCGGCCGCCTGGGGTGGGCACAGGACCCAGTTTTACCCCCCGCGCGGGGACTCCGAGCCTGGGCCGGACCCGCTCCCTGGTGAGTGGCGTTCTCTGGCCGGAGGAAGCCCGCCCATCCTGGCGACCGGCACGTTTCATACCGTCAGGCAGCCTTGGGCAACAAGTTGCCAACTTGTGGAAATTCGTCGACCAGAGTGTAGCTGGTCTGCTAGCTAGGGTTTGTGTCCCCGAAGTCACAAATGAGGTGCTGGCCCTACCGCGTGGCCGGCCCACGTGCTCCTGGAGGACCTGAAGGGATGGTTTAAGATTGTGGTTTGACCACATCGTCCCTTCCGACCATCAGTCAGACATTTTGTTGTCGACCACGTGCTAGGATCTTGACCGGTTAAGCCTCTTCATGCTGTTAAGAACTTGAGTTGTGTTCTTGCCTTGAGAATTAATCATTTCGGTCACATGCGTTATTATTCCATAGTTGCAGATAAGTAGTTTGTGGAGTAATTAATTTAGCCACAATTTCCAAAAGAAAGTACACATGGAACTGGCAAGCGCTGTAAAATCTAGAGTTTGAATTATTTGCATGTACTCAAGCCAAAATACTACTAAAATGTTGGGTAAGAGCAGTGTTGCTCCCTCTGGGAGCTAAAACTGAGCTGGTGTTCTCACTATGTGGAACTTTTTAATGTATTAAGTTAACAGTTTTAAAAAATACGTACATAAGTGCAAATGTACATTCTTCAAGTAACCAACTTGGGCTTAATTATCTTGCTGAAGGCAGATCAGAATCTTGTGGCTATTTAAAATTAAAAGGTCAGTTGGTCAATTACACCGTCCATAATTAAAGTGCTCAAAATCTTCAAGTGATAGTGGGCACTGTACTGGACAACACTTGCTTACAGAATTCACTGCCAACAGTACACCAGAGCTTGGAAAAACAGTGAACACAGCCAGCTGTCCCCTCTCTCCAGAAGCTTCAAACTAACCTGGTGGTGGTGTCTGATGCCCCTGTATGGTTAAAGCATCAGGCCTTGGTTAGGAGAGTGTCATCATAGGAGTCCCCCAAGATTGTGGAGTTAGAGCAAGCCTCCCCTAGGGAATTCGACAGGGACACAGACTAATGGGAATTGGGTTCCTTGGAGAGTAAAGATTTAACTGAAAACTGAAGGCTTTTATGGAAAAGCTATAGATTTTAAAGGAAATTCAAAAGTGGAGTTTAAAAGTTTCGCACAGAAGCATCATTTTTTAGGCAAAATGAGAAGTTCCTAGATGACTCTTTTAAAACCAAACCCAGTCATGACTGCTTCTGTTTGTTGTGTGGTGAACTGTTTAGGTTCCACCTCTGGGATCCTGTAGACTTGTCATTTGGGAAAACAGGAAGTCCCTTTCTCCATTGAATGTATTGTCATATTAATCGGAGAAAATTAGGTACAGATAAGCCAAAAAAATAGGTGTAGATAATCAAAAGTTAAAAAAGGAATCTCACACATAGACCCCATGTTACCATCTACACAGTCTGGTGTGTATTCTACCATAATGCTTAATTTTTTTCCAAACTTGGATTGTGTGTACTATCTTACTGCTTTTGTGTGTGCATATATGTCAGCCAATATCTTTGTTACTGTTAACTGTCAGTGCATAGTGGTTAGAAGGGTGTTTTTTGTCTGTCTTTTGGGGGACGGTTTGAATGAATATCTTGTCCTGTGACTCTCTGTTACTTGCTTTTTCAGATTGGCTTACCTATCCATCAGTAGGATATGGGTGTTTTCCTCCATGCCAACAATTTTGCCACCTAAACATCTGAGAAACACTGATATAAATGTGCTCTGTTAATCATTTTGAAAGCATTCTTTTATGATACTAGTAGAGAAGCAGGTTTGAACATTGGTTAACTAACAATGGAAATTGGCAGGGATAACAGGAGTTAACTTTTTCCACACTTTGGGACTATTACGCTTACTATAGTAGTCATATATTGCCTTTTTTTTTTTTAGAAGATATATTTTTATTTATGCATTAAAGAACTGGCATGTAGTAGAGCAGAAGTGTGGGGGGTGAGAGGATGCACCAGAGACAGTGGGGAGCAGAACAGGCATTTCTACTGAAACACACTACTGAGGGGAGCAGCAGGCCAGACCGCAGAGGTCTGCTGCGCCATGTGGGTCAGCTCCCTGGCCCAGATTAAACTCATGCCTCTGTGGCTGGCGATAGCTTGATAGCAGAGAGACTTTAACAACCCTGTGCCACCAGGGAGTCCCTATTGCTTCTTTACTGATTAAAATTGATAATTCAAAATGATCTTTAATTCCTCCATGCCCTTTCTTCCCTTACTGCAGAAACAACTGTTAAAAATTGGGGGAGGTCACCCAACCAATTAGGTAAAATGTATCTTTCTGTTAGAGTTGCCAGAGAGTGAGAAGTGTGAGCAAGTCTGAAAGATTGGCAGAAAAATCGCTCCTGTATCCTCTGTGTCCCCTAGCTCTAGCCCCCCTTGACTTGGCTACAGTATAGTTTAAACATTTCAGTGAAAAAGTATAGAAAACATGACTTTTGCTGAGAGCTGTAGGAAACAAAACAAGTAGGAACTAGTATGGGATTTTGTTTTTAGTTTTTAAATGTTTACTAAGTTTGTCTTTGCGAAAAAGCTAGTCTTATTGAAGAGTGATAAAGAATAGATTTCTCCCCCAAAGTTAGACCATCTGTCTCTGTCTTTGAATAGAAGGTCAACTAACTCTATCTTGAACCAAATTTGGTTCCCTAACTTGTCCACAGTTACACATGTGCCTGCTCAACCTCCCCTCCTTAGATGGTAGCCCTGGGAGAATTTGGAACAAAAACAAGAAACTAGAGCCATTTCTTATTGATTAGCACTTCGATTTATTCTGGATCTGGATTGGGAGGCTGTGGGGTTATATGCTCTCTTCCTCTCCACTGCCTGGTATACCTTGTCCACTGTTCTCTCCCTTGCAAGGCAGTCTGGATCCCTTCATGCTCAGTAAGGAATGGGGACTTGGTTATTGCAGATGCTGCTGATGCAGCACCTAAGGACAGACACCTTTTCACCAAGGTTCAATTTAGAACTTCAAACAAGATTAAAATGGCAGACTTTCCAGACCTGCCATCTCTGGGGACATGCGTGGGTCCCTCTCATGGTCTGCTTTTCACTATAATTCCCACTCTGCTCTGTGCTCATTCCCCAGTGACTCGAGTTCTGTTCTGGGGGTAGCATGTTTTCTTCACTACATTTACAGTCTTCCTGGAAAAATCAAGGGAAAAGGCCTTCTTTGCTTAGCCAAATAACTCTCTGCCCTACTAACCCCAGTATATTCTTTTGCCGCCTACTCATGGAGAAAATTGAAGGTCTGTGTGTACATTCCTTGAACTTCTTGCTCTCCCACTTTCAAACTCACCCCCCACCCCCGTTTCTAGTCCTCAATTCATCCCACCTCCAACAAGAGTAGTCTCTCATTTTTTGATCCACAATTTTTAGTCAGGGTAGTTAGAGTTTTTTGGTGTTTATTGCCTATGTATTTTTTATGACTTGTCTGTTTTTTCCTTAGGGTAAAAACAGTATCTTCAAGAAAATTAGTGCAGATATGTAGAATTTCTGTATATCAAGAAAGGTCATAAAATTAAAAGTCAAATTGGAAGAAACTTTTGAAGTAAATGTTAAGGGTTAGTTGCCATTTCAAGTAAAAACTTCATAACTCAGTAACAGACTGAAATATTTGTATTCTTTGACCTAGCAGTAGAGTGTTGAGGAAACTCTTAGTTACGGAATAGATAAATTTTACATGAAAAGAGATTATGGCATTATTTATAATGGGGAAAGTTAGGTTAGAATTGTAAGGTAACTTACTGTACACCCATATATTTTAATTTCTTTATTAAAAACATCCAGTGTTGTTAAATAGTTTTCTTTTTTTAAGATTTATTTATTTGTGCATACAAGCTGGGGTACAGAGGCGTGCGGCGGCAAGAGGGTTCACCAGAGACAGTGGGGAGCAGAACAGGCAGATTGACCAAAACACACTGCCGAGGGGAACATGGCCGAGGGGAGCTGAGGGCGAGGCAGGAGAGGTCTGCCGCACCACGTGGGAATCTTCCCCACCCTGGCTTTGAACTCGCTTTGCTGCTGCCTGCCCACAGCTCCACAGCACAGTGCTTAACCGCTGCGCCACCAGGGAGGCCCGCTAAATAGTTTTATCTTGCCTATATTTAGAGTATACAAAGACTGAAAAATATATACTAAATTATTAAGTGATAAACATTAGTGTGCTTTGCATTAAGGTGATTCTGCTTATAATTAGAAAATGGGTTCTCTATATTCACGTTCTCTCTGATTTTCATTATTGCTCAATTCCCTAAATTCTGACACAAACTCGTGTCTAGTACTTCCACAAACCTGTGACCTTATTTTCTCATTTAATGGTTGTGGAGGCTCTTTTTATACTGAGCTGTAGTGGTAACCAAAATAGATAAGACCCTGCCATCATGAAGCTTGATGAAGCTTAAAGTCTAGCATTGACTTATTTGCCATTTTTAAAAATATGTTAATATTCTCATTCAAATGCTAAATAAGAAAAATCTCTTGGACACACACTTTTCTCCTTGTAGGTATTCTTGAGAAATGTTTATATACATTATAAAGTGAATTCAGTGGCTGTGTTGCATCAATAACATAACGTTCTGTACACTTGTTATCTCACATCATATCCTGGAATTGAGTCCCTTGTTGATGAGCATTTGAGTTATTTTCTAATCCTTTTAAATAACTTCTCGTGCATTGTTTTATAAACCTTTATGGATGTTTGAATCTAATACTTTACTTTTGGGTACCACTCCTGATTCTTCTCAGGTCTCCTTTGCAGGATTCCCTAGGGTTCCATCCTTGGTCCCCTTCCTGGTAATTCTGTCCTGCCACTATTCTGCCTTGACTTCTTGCCAATACAGAACTTACAGCCCAGACCACCCTTGAACGCCACACATGTCTAGCCACCTGTGGACATTCCATGGGAATCTTAAACTTGGTTTTCATTGCATATTCCTCCTCCCACCCAACAAAAAAATAAAAGCTGTACCTTCTTTTTATCTAACTACCTGGTTCCCATTTCTCTAAACCAGAACCCCAGTTATTTTCCATCATCCATACCCAATAACCAAATCTGCAAATTTGAGCCACATTAACATCTTTTTATCTCCCACTTTCCTCTTCTTGATTGTACTCTGCTGTTTGGTTCATCAGAGATGCTCTAATTCACACTTAAATGCTGTATGGTTTTTGATAGCACTAGTTAGAGTGGAATTTTACCAGTTGAAAATTTAGGTGATTTTACCCAGCTGGGAGGCAGAATGGGAACAGTTTAATAGTATGTAGTACACTACCTAGGTGACTAGGTGATTACAATGACCTTTATTTTATGGTTTGTTGGGTTTGCTTTTTCCCCTCAACACATAAGCAATAATATGCTTGTTTAAAAAAAAAAAAAACTTACATGGTACAGATTGGAATAAAAGGTCCCTGTCGGTCCCCTACGTTTTAGTAGGGCTACTCCCCTAGCAATTACTGTGTCCCAGCCATTATTCTCTACAACTCCATGAGGAGGCTATTATTTTCACTTTACAGATAGGAAACTGAGGTACAGGCAGTTTTAAGTTACTTGCCCAAGTTCACACAAGTTGCAATTTGCAGAATCAGAATTTAACCCCAGCTATGTGTCTCCTGAGCCTAGCTCTCACTGACCTCTTAAGGTTTCCCAGTTGCTGATTTTCATCAGAAGAGGGGGAAATGGTAGAGGTATCTGGAGAAAAATGGAAGAAAAAGTGAGAATTAAAAGGTAGTAATAGGCCCTGCATGATCCTGAAACCAGGACTTCTGAAGAGGAACTAGGGTAGTGAAAAGTAGTGAAGAAGTGAGAAGAAGTTGTGTTGTGGGTATTACTGACTCTAAATATGTTTCCTTCTTTGAATGGGAGGGAGGGATATGCTGATACAAATAAGGAGTAGGTTCTCCATGAATGATAGCAATTATGGGAGTAATATTTTGGAATTTTGTATGGGAGGATAAAGACACTACTAGCCTCACTTTAGAATGTCAGCGTCTCCCTTCCATATACATGCTTGATTAAAGCTATTAACTGGTTCATTCACTGTAAGAATGCCTTTGACAGTTAAAACTGTAGTTTGCATCACTGTAAATTGATTTAAACCTGTTAAAAAGTCATGTTTCAGAGTCATCCACAGAGCAAGAACGGTGGTTAAGGGCATTGTCCTGGTAGTCACGCAGTCTACACAGTAAACTTAAATAATCACCATTCGAAATATTCAGGTGGATCCCTTGCATGGCTTTGAATCCTGAATTCTGGGACTGCCAAAAGAGATTGTGTGGCCTGAAAGGGGCCTGAAATTTAATGTCTTAGTAATTCTTTTCCTTAGAAATATCTTTTCTCACATGTATGTCACCTAGGTTTTGAGTTAAGGCCTCTTGTGTATTGGTTCCTTCCTAGTGTTATGATAATCTTCGTAGATATTAATAAAAACAAATGGAAATGTGTAGTGAAACCTGTAGGTAGTAATTGCAGTAATCTTGATAGGAAAAATCAAACTTTCCTCTCTCTTGTGTCAGTTTCTGGGGCCTTAAGGTAGATTAAGCTTTAAAAGGAGGTATCTTCACTCTGCATTGGTAGTTAAAGTCATCTCTTGGAGAACAGACCTGGGAAAAGCACTGAGGGATTTAGTTTCTCCACTTACATCTTAAGAACTGTAATTTATATCTCTGGAAAGCAGAGCATTTAAATCTTTATATCATGGTATAACATTCTACCCTTGGTATCTATTAGTATATGGTTACTAAAAGCTTGATCATTTTTTAATTTATTTATAACTGATCTAAGTCTAAGTAGAGACTGCCCTCTATAAGAGTGTTTTTGCCAGACATTTATGATGGGAGTTTCTGCTTTGTTCTTTGTTTTCAGTACGTTTTTGAAACCTTGTATTTTTTTCTCTTCTTCCATAGGTTCGAGAACTTGTTCTGGACAATTGCAAATCAAATGACGGGAAAATTGAGGGCTTGACAGATGAATTTGTGAACTTAGAGTTCCTCAGTTTAATAAATGTAGGCTTGATTTCAGTTTCAAATCTCCCCAAACTACCTAAATTGAAAAAGGTAAGTGCTTTGTCTTTAACAGCAAAGAAGAGAGATTATCCTGGGAAGGAAAGGATGTATACTTTTTCCTGTAAAGGAGCATGTAGTGTAGCAGAAAGCACATGCCCCTTGGAGCTGGACAGATCGGGATTGAATTCCAGCTCTATCATTTCCCTGATGGGTGATCTTTTGTAGGTTACTTAATCTCTCTAAGGTTCAATTTCCTCACCTATAAACTGGTGCCACCTGACCTTGTAGAATTGTTGTGCTGCTTGGAAATAATGCATATTGGATGCTCGGTAGATAGTTATGAAGTATGGTTATTTTGTGAATAATGTATTGTTGATAGTTACAGGGTTAACTACATTTTCTTATTATGTGCTGGTTTAGGAACCACAGGTACTTTTCATGTTTTATGCTTGTTAGTTTAGGGTGAATTTAAGTAAAAGATAGTGTAGATCTATAGTCCATAATAATTCAAACCCATTATGTAATTCTCAGAGATAGGGATTTTTTAATGTGTTGTGACAGCCATAATTTAACAAACTACTGTATTTCTCTATTGTAACTGATGACCCATTGTTAATGCTTTATTGGTCTATTAGAACCAATCACTGGCCAGCGCCTGCCTCATACCTCGGATAAACAAGAAAAATGTTTTCTTATGTCTGTAAATTTAACTGCTACAGAACCCAGAATGTCAGAACTGGAAGAAACTTTGATCTTTTAGTCTACCCCTGTTTTATAGGCAAGTCATTAGACCCAGAAAGGTACAGAAATTTGCCTTAAGCCATCCCCAAAAGTTGTTAATGCTAGAGCCAAAACTAGAACCCATTTTCCTATTTCCCTTACATAGGGAAAGGTATGTGATCAGTATGTTGTAGACCTCTCCACTGCTTCAGTGCTTTGTTGGTCCACTACTTCAGTGTTCACTTTACTAGGGAATTTAAGTTGCATTTTTATCTCAACAAAGGTTCATATAGAAAGAAAACGGTTTTTATTTATTTGTCTTATTTAGGTGTAAGAGTACTCAAAAGTCATGAGTTTCAGGTAGCCTTGTTTCCTATCAGGAAGAATCCTGTTAAATTTGTATTTGCATTTGTAAATTTTCCCTCCTTTTTATGAGAATCTACTTGAGAGATTCAGGTATAATCCTCTACATTGGCTGCTGTGATAGCCTCTTAGTCACAGGGTGACTTTGGCAGCTACCTACTAAAACTTGTTGCTGGCAGATCCCTTGGTATGTGTCTTGTATTCTGTTTTCCTAGTATCCTGTAACATTTTCCTGAATTTCTGTGGTCTGTGTACCATCAGAGTTACTCAGTGTGTTGGTAACCATCTATGTAAAGGCTTTATCAAATCCTTCTGAAACTTTGTAGGCATGTCAATAGACTTACCTTAGAAAGTCAGTGAAGAAGGAATGAAAACATTCATAAATCAAACTTAAAGGCAGATTATAAATTCTCACAGCTGATAAGGTAGGTTCTGAAAAAAGATTTTGGTGTGTAAATGTCAGATTTCCTAAATCTATGCATTGATTTCATTTGAAATGAAACATACCACTAAATGCTTTGGTGGACTGCCTTTTTATCTCTATCCCCTAATAATATTCATGATGAAAGGATATGAATAGTGCATGTGTATGGTATTCTAACCAATAAAAGTAGTCTCAGTTTTATTTTGATTACTAAAATCTCAGAGTTAATACTTGAATCTTTGTTGATTATAGATTTGTATTTTTAAACAGACCGACTAGTTTTGTTTTTTTTTTTTATTGTTCCCATTGAAAGAAAATTTTTTGGAATGTTGCACTTTTCTTCTGACATACTTTTAACACTTAGCAGCAGACTTAAGAGTTTTAAACTAATTCAAATATATTTCTTAAAGTTCTAGTCTGCATCATGTAGTTCATTTCATTTCATGTAGATTTTACACTGTTCTAGGTACATAACATTGAGGAGGGTCTGGATTTTTCGGAAGCTCAATCTATAATCAAAGGTCTTCAAATCATAGATCCATCACTGTAATACTTATGTATTCTTGGACAAGTTAGAGTCTCTTTGTAGGTCATTCTGTTTATCTATGAATAATGTTAAAGATTCTATCTATTCTATAGGGTTATTGTAAGATCAAATGAGTTTATATATTTCTAGTGCTTCCATCAGTGCTTGGCACTTAAGTACTATGCAAGTGTTACACACACTTGTTACCACTGTTGCTGGCATTTAAAAAAAGGGAACTAAAACCAGCTGTGGTGCCTAAGTTTTCTCATCTGCACAATGAAGAGTTTGAATTAGATGCTTGCTCTTAATCATCTGTTTTTTCTAGACTCCAATTTCTTTTATTCTAAGATTCTGATATTCCTCAGCAAAGGCTCATTACTTCATTGACACATATTTGCCGCGCTACTTGACCTGCAGCTAAGAAATTAGAGTAGGCTCTTAAAAGGCTAATGCCAGGTTTATGCAAGTGGCCTCTAGAGAGCTGGTTTCATCAAACCAAAAACTGTTGCCTCACTCCTTTTCCTGAGGTCATGAAACTTTAAGGGCTTCTTCGTGGCCTTACCACCCCTGGACCCTTCAGAGCAACATTTCCTAGTGGCGTTTAGATCTTGAGCTCCAAATGTGTCAGCACTGCACAGAACCAGATTAGGTTTCAAGTGAGCATTGTAAACCATGCTTGGTACACAGAATAAGCTGCTTAGAATGCATGGACCACTTACCCTTCTGGCAGGTATAGAGTATTGCAATGTCTCAAAGAATTCTAATTTGCTTTGACCTACTTTTTAAGTTACAAAATGTTTTCACTGATGTTAGCCAATTCTCTAGCAAAGTGTTATAATTAGCATCTGGTTAAGAAAACACAACTCATCCTTTTCTGTCTCCGAGTGTTGGTGAGATCTATTAACTATTGATACGGGTTTAATTAAACAAAAAGAACATATATGCCTTAATAGAAAGATCATTGATCTTGATAGGAATTTGAGAACTGTATTTGCTGTTTATAGCACTTAATGTTTTTTTCTCTCTGTATTTGTGTGCTGTGCACATTTTCTCCTTGCAGCTTGAACTCAGTGACAATAGAATCTTTGGAGTTCTGGACATGTTAGCAGAAAAACTTCCAAATCTCACACATCTTAACTTAAGTGGAAATAAACTGAAAGATATCAGCACCTTGGAACCTTTGGTAAGTAACTGACAACTTAGAAACCAGGAAGTTATTGGTCATTTTCATTTTCATATTTCTTTATAACGAGGGAACCAATTGAAAGTAATTGCTAGAGAAAGTGGTGACTTTTTAAATTTTTTATTAACAATACTCTATAGAAGGAGTCCAGTTTTAAAGATCAGGGCCTCTAGTTAAATGTGTTCCTCTGGCTTTGCTCTCCCTAGCTGTTATTAGGGTTGCTTTGTTTTTAAATTTTATATATTGATGACAGCCTTAAACATTTATCTTAAAATTTTCCCACAGACTGGCTAGGTTATTCTATACTTTCATACTTTAATAGAATAAGCTAGATATATTGGGTGATGAACTGTAGATGAATCAGTCCAAGGATAACTCCAATAAGTTTTCTGTCTTGTAATTCATGGTCTTGTGCTCTAACTGGATCACTTTCCTAAAGTTTTCCATGGGACCTCAAAATCCTCAGTCTTACTGGGTTGAGTTAAGCTATGGAAAGTTGTTTTAAGTGCCATTTGGGTTATAAACTTCTGCTGTGTGACCTTGGGCAAATTGTTTCTTCTCTCTGGGCCTCAGTTTCCTCACTTATAAAGCAGGGAGGATAATAACCCCTGCCTTAACTTCACTTAGGAGTTCTGAGAATAAAATGAGATAATGTACTTAATTTGCTTTGTAAGTTGGGAAGCTGTGCTAATGGGGTCCAGTCCATGTGGGAGTTATTAGTGGCCAGAGAAGAGCTTCTGGAGACAGGTAATGTAGGCTTTGGGGCAGACCCAAAGGCTGTTCTGATCAACTACCAGCTATAAATCTCTATGAATTCAAGATTGGTAAATGACTGAGTTTCCCAAATACGACATTCATAAATGTGGTATAGGGGTAGAATTCCATTTCAATAAGGCTAGTGATTTAAACTTGTATTATACGACCCAGAGAAGCCTAAGGCTTTTCTGTTTTAATTGGAATATATATAGCCAACATTTTTGTTTTAATTTGCAAGCATTAATTGGGATTTAAGCAGCAGATTGCAGCTGTCTTGGATCTAGAGAAATAGAGCCCTAAGGTTCTGTCTTTTCTGGTGTTACAAGATATTAAAATATTTGGATTTCATATCACTGTACAGAATGCTCTGTTGATATTTCAGGTGAAGAATTAAATTGTGACTTGCAATACATAGTTGGTTTTTTTTTTTTTGGTTGTTGTTGTTGTTTTTGTCAAAATTAGAGGGTATTTTCCCTTCTAATAATTGAGGCTCTGCTCCAATTAATAGCCTTTACCAGGTCCATTTATTTTTACATTTCACTAAGATGGACCATTATTTAACTCATTTCTAATAAATACTGGGAACCTGTTTTCTCACCTTCGCTTCATGAGTTTTGCCCCCTTTTTTTCCATTATAGGTATACCAGGTACTCTGGCTTCCTCATTTTTACTAGTTCTATTCTTCTCCAAACAAATCCCCATTTCCATTTTAAAGCAAACATATACTGAGTTTTGCTGTATTCAAGGACATTAACATTTGCCCACTGTATCCTCATAAAAGCCAGAGAAGAGAGATGACTCTTCGTTTTAGAGCTAAGGAAACCAAGTTTAGAGAACTTACTTCTTAGCTGCCACAGGATAAATGGCATAGTACAGATTCAAATCCAACATTATTTCCATGACCTTAAGACCTGTTCTCTTTTTACCTACAAATTTATTCCATACCCATATTGATGTAAGTTAGTAATTCCAACAGGGGCACTAAATTAAGTGTTGATATTTCCCAGTCAGATGGCTGCACTAAGCCTTTATTGTTAATTGTGTTAACGACCAGCCTAATTCAGGGTTACTGTGAGCATAGGAATGCTTTTTTTCTAGAACAGTGCCTGGCAGTACCTTGCCATACTAGATTACTAGCTTTTTTGCCCCATTCTCATGGCAACCTGAGCCCTCTTTAGACTTCTCAGAAGTGTTTGTCAGGGTCCTAACACAGCAGCAGAACAGAAGCAAACATTGTGTGGGATTTGTTTGCTGGGGTGCTTCTGACCTGGTTAGTGATAATGTGAGGGTCCTTTGGTAACTGAAAGTCTCAGGTCCCCTAGGATGGTGAAGAAATAATCTCATATTTATCATATTGGGGTGGGGAGTCTGCTATGTGCCATACATGCAGTGGGTACTTTTTTGTGTGTTATCTTACTAGTAAACCTCAAGAAACATCTCTTCAAAGTGAGTAGAAAGATGGCCCTCATTTTACACATGAGGAAGCTGAGGCTTGGGAGAGGCTGAATCCCTTGTCCAGAGTCACACACAGCCGGTGACAGAGCCATAGCACTGCACACCCAGGGATATCTGGAAAAGCCTGAGCTCCTGCCTTTTTCCTGAACTTGCTGATTTCTGGGGGTGCTAGGTGGATTCCTGGAGTTAGAACCTGTAATAAGACATAAAACTGGAGAGGAAGGTAAAGGGGGGAAATGTTGACTTCTGAAAGTTTTCTTCAGTTGGGGAAAAAACACCATCCTCATCCTCATTAACCACATACATTTTGAACACCGTCTACTTTGAGCCCAGTTCTTACAGTCACTGCAATGATTGTAAATGCCTCTACTTGCTACAGGGACATTAATCGAGAGACAAAGAAGGCATCAATTCAAACTTCCTTGGACACCTTTTTTAAGAGACCTGGGCCATCCAAACCATCCCCCAAAGCCCTTCTAAATTCTAAGAAGGCAAGCAAAATTATTGTTAATAAAATGTTTAATGTTTATTATGGCTAGCCTATTCGTTTTAGGCCAAATTTCTGGTATGGTAGAGTTGTGATTTTTTTTTTTCTTAAACAGTACTTAACGCATTACATTGGGATCCTGAATGATCTGTGTGTAGTCTATCTTAGGCCTTAAAGCACAATTTTACTACTTTTAAATGATTCTAGAGTACTACATTTAGTTGAGATTTTGTTATTTCACTTGCTTTCACTCCAATTTCTAGTATACTGTTTGGCATGTCTGAATTAATAGCGGGTCCTTTCTCAGGAACTAGACAAAAACTTCAGACTCAGTTTAGAAACAGGAGCACTTTGGAGACCCTGTGTACTGGGAGAGTCAGTAGAACTAGAGGAAGGACTTGGCACTGTAAGCATTACAGTTGTATGCATTTTTGGGTATTCATTCCTAAGGAATAATTTTGAGAAGTAAATGATATTCCTTTGAGTGAAGAACTTTTAAACTGATCCTTTTTGGGAAAGCCGCCTAAATTTACTTGTTGTATCATAGCTGGTCATCCCTTTTTTTGAGAAGAGTTCCCAGTATCCTTAGCAAGTTGTCTGGGGTGGTATTTCCCTATTTTCTCCTGCTTGGCAAGAAGTCATACCTGGGCATCTGGCAGTCCAGGCCTGCCCAGTAGGGAACCTAATCTGAAAGCTCCCTAACATCAAAGGAGCTCTCCCTCTGATTAGAAGACAGAGACAGCTTTTTGAGACCTCAGGGGATTAACTTACTATAAACATATATAATGATCCACAAATTCTTGGATCATTGTACCTTTGTGTTTTTTGATAAGTACATTTCCCCTGCTATGTATTCCCTGCCTGGGTTTTATCCCAAGGATACTCAGTGAGAACAAAACAAGTATTGGAGTATATTCTTTGATCAGGAAGATGAAGATTTCATAAGTCCAGGTGTCAACAATCCCTCTCTTTAAAGAGCCAGATAGTGAATCTTTCAGGCTTTGTGAGCCATACAGTCTCTGTCACAACTACTCAGCTTTGCTACTGTAGTAAGAAAGAAGCCATACATAACACATAAACAAATGAGTGTGGCTGTGTTCCAATAAAACGTACTTTACAAAAACAGGCGGCGGTCTGGAGTGGACCATTGTTTGCCAAGCCCTGCTGTCAAGCAGAGATTTTCAGATCACTTCCTAGCTATGTAGATATTTCAAGGTCTAAAGACAAGGTTTTGTTTCATCTGTATTTCTCCCCAATACCTTGTGAATGTTGAAATAGCTTTCCCAATAAAGCATCAAAGCTTTTAAACAACATTTCTTTTTAGAACTTCAGCAAAGATCCTTTTAATTTTTTTTTATGCTATTTTCTTAGAGAATACCAAGCCTTTTCTCTTCATTCAGAATCATTAAAGCCTAGTCATATGTCCTTTGGGCTTATTCTATTCTAAAGGGCACCAGACTACGTAGTACTTCAGATTTATGTTTGCTTTTATAGACTTGCCCCCTCTTCTCTCTATGAAATCACTTCCTCTTGTTGCCTGTGATATTACCTCTACCTTTCCAATCTCTTAATTCACATTTACTGAAAACTTACTAGACCTGGGATTGAAATACTAGTACAGTACAGTGGTAAAAACAAATGAAGGTCTGAGTAAAGGTATATGGACATTTTCCTGTTCCACTTTGGCTATTCAGAAGATTTTCTTGAGCCAGGTTTTTAGATCTTAACTGTTTTTAGTAGATGAAACTGAAATTCTAAACAAATGAGGTATTACAACAAAGTTTCAAGGTATGGTAAATTAGATGAATTTGTTAAGTATCATCTCTTCCTCCAAAAAATTTTAAAAAAGAAAAGTGTAATATTTCTCTGTTTTAGAAGTTTTGACTGTGCGTCCTCCTTCCTTTTTCCCCCAGCCTGTATTGATTCATTTCTTCCCAGAAAAAGATCTACCTCATCTCACGTCACACTATTATTTTCTGTTCTCTAGTGTTTAACATCTGTGTCTCCAAGCACCTTGAGACTGGGTTGTTGATTGAACAAACTCCTCTCACCCCAGAGCAATGAAAACCATGCTTGATACCAAGCAAGTTCTTACTGGCCATTTGATTACTCAACTGTTAAGAGTTAATTTTGAGCCAAATTTATTAATCTGCTTGACTTGCTTCATACTGTGAAAATATTTAATTGTAATATTTCAACTTCACATTTCCTAAGACAACTAATTATTGCCAGAAAAGGACAGTTCTCTCAGACGGTATCAGAGGGTAGATACAGAAGGAAAGGACTAGTTAAAATTTAGTGACCTAATACAAAGATTGCAAAGGACTTTAAATGTTTTCCTGTGTGCAAGGATTAATGAAAACAGTTAATTGAAATATAGGGCTTAGAATTTTACCTCTTTAGGAGATGGTTTTGTTGCATTGTTCCTTTGGTTTAGGAGGTGTGTTTTTTGACCCTTCAGAAAAAGTTGGAATGTCTGAAAAGCCTGGATCTGTTTAACTGTGAGGTCACTAATCTGAATGACTACCGAGAGAGTGTTTTCAAGCTTCTGCCTCAGCTGACATATCTGGATGGCTATGACCAAGAGGATAGAGAAGCCCCTGACTCAGATGCTGAGGTGGATGGTGTAGATGAAGAGGAGGAGGATGAAGGTAAGTGGGTATAAACCAGTGAACCTAATTTCTGCCTTTCAAAGGTTCTAACACATTTACTTATGTTCTTGTCTTTGAACATGTTCCATTAAATTTGGAGCCTAGGATCCTTTATTTTAATAAGCTGTTGAAACCTTCAAATGAGCCAAAATAAAAATGGTTCCTTAGCTAATTAATCTTGAATTTGGAGCCTCGGTCCCATAACTGCTCCAACCCATTCAGGTACTTCAGGGCTTTTTGTTTAAAGGACCATCATCTTGTGTCTCCCTCCCTTTCTAATTCTTCCCCATTTTTTGGTTACTGCCTCCTTATCTTTAACTGACAACTGTCAACACTTGCAGGATGCATTTACTGATACCTGCAAGCGAGGTTATGTTGTCATGCATTCCTGCCTTACCTCTTTTGTAATACTTGTCACTATTATTTCTTCGAGCTGTGCTACCATTGCCTTCCTGAGTAGGTACTGTCTTTTTCTTCACAGGGCCTACCACTTGGTAGGTACTTGGTACCTGTTGGATATATCCAAAAATATAAATATGATCGCTTTCCTGTCTTTAATATGTGACTATAATTTAAGAATGTAATGATTTTAAAGTACTATAATAATCTGGCTGCCTTCTTTTTTATTCTTTAGATAAGGGAAAATAGCCTCTGACCATAACGTAGAATTAGGATATGTGGCTTTTTAGTATTTGATCAAGGTTTTTTACATCCTTATCTTTAGGAATTTTTGTATTTTTCTGTCCCAAGTACCCCTCCTGATTAGCTTGTGCTTCTCCCTTGTACCATGACTCGTTTACTCTCAGTGATTCTGAGAACAAAGGGTTTCTGGCCTTCAAGTAACTAGAAGAAGCAGAATGATTAGTTTTCACATCAGTCAGCTTGAAGAAAGCTCATTCTCTTAGGATTTTTGCTTAGTACTATATTGGAAGCATTCTTTTTGATACCTCCTTTCTATTTTTTTTTTTTAAGATTTATTTTTTATTTATACATACAAGCTGGGATACAGGCCAGAGGCATGGGGCGGTGAGAGGGTTCACCAGAGACAGAGCGGGGAGCAGAACAGGCAGATCAGAAATACACTGCTGAGGGGAGCAGCGGGCAAGGCAGGAGAGGTCTGCCACGCCATGTGGGATTCTCCCTGGCCGGGCGTCGAACTCGCGTCGCCGCTGCCGACAGCCCCACAGCGCAGCGCTTAACCGCTGCGCCACCGAGGAGGCCCGATACCTCCTTTCTTTAAAGTATATATACATAAGGCAGAAATGGTCAAGAAAAGTGGAGGTGGAAAAACATCCCACAGTTTGGTTGCAATTAATAAGTGTAGTACTCTAGAAGCATTTTTAGTTTTGTTTTCTGGCAGATTTGAGACAAGTGAGAAAGAGTTGGGATGGTAGTTGGTAAAGTGGACCCAGAATACAATGTCTCTCACCTTCCAAACTCTTCACTGCAGGTTCTTACTAAAGACCATTTGTTGTCTGTTTAAGTTCATATTAAACAGGTTGAATGGCCACATGTGCAGGAGCCTGTAAAGGGAATCCTTTAGAGGGTGGTGGCAGTTCCTGAGAGCCAAGATTCTCAGTCAGGCAGCAGATAATTTGAGCATTTGCCTGTGTGCCAGGTACTGTGGGAAATGATTATAATCAGAGAAAAAAACTTGATACCGTTCCTGTCCTGTTGGAGCTTACTGTCTACTAAGGAGAGAAAGGTTAAATAATCATAACAAAATGGATAATCACAAGTGAGCGGATAATCACAAGTGAGCAAAGTGTGTGGTAGGGGGGAAGCGCAGGTGCTCGTGAGAGAGCACAAGCTGGGTTTAGGAGAGCCGGCAAGTTGGCCTGAGTGGTGATGTGGAGTCTGCAGTGGGTAGATGGAGAAGGGGAGGCACATGCAGAGACCAGGGCTAGGGGAGAGCCAGCCACCTCCCAGCCAGAGAAGTGAGGCCTGCGTGGCTGGAGGCCAGCACCACCACTCAGAC
Organism: Scalopus aquaticus; assembly: GCA_004024925.1. Taxonomy (NCBI): domain Eukaryota; kingdom Metazoa; phylum Chordata; class Mammalia; order Eulipotyphla; family Talpidae; genus Scalopus; species Scalopus aquaticus. The sequence continues at coordinate 45,921 of PVIJ01002305.1, forward strand.
ACAGGACACAGGCCTCTTCACTGCCCGCTCCCAGCACAGGGTTATGATGAGTGTCTCCCAGATCCCTCGTTTGGATGACTCACTTTGTGGTAATACCCTTACCTGAGAAAAGGTATTTTTATTTTTAGTAAAATTTTAGCATTTTACTATAGAAATTTTCAGATGTAGACACAAAGGTAGAAAGAAATATTAATATAATTAATTCTTTTCCCAGGATTGCGTTTCAGTAATCCAAGCTGGTCTTGTTTTATACATACCACCCTCCTGCCCCCTTATTTTGAAGCAAATCCAGACATTGGATTTCAGCAGTAAGTATTGTGTACCTTTAATCCACCTGGACTTCCCAGATTTCACAGGTCTCTGTTGAACAAAGGGGCTGAGCTGCAGCAGCTTGGTAGAGAGAGGATGGATGGCAGGGCCCTGGTCTGTCTTGATATTGGGTTAGCCCAGCATTTGTCCTGTGCACAGCAACCCAAAGCTCTCCAAGATCTATATGGGTGTGCCCGTGGAACATCAGGGGTATTGAATGAGTTCTTTTTTTTCAGAAGGAGAAGATGAAGAGGATGAAGATGAGGAGGATGGTGAAGAGGAAGAGTTTGACGATGAAGAGGATGAAGATGAAGATGAAGATGTAGAAGGGGAAGAGGATGAAGATGAAGTCAGTGGGGAGGTCAGTATACATGTTTGTTGCCCTGCTGCCTATTTGCAATTAGGAAGGATGGATTTAGGGTCTCCCTGGTGGTGTAAAGGATTAAGTCTCAGCACTAGGAAGCTATTGCCAGCCACTGCAGCACAAGTTTGATCCCTGCCACAGAGCTGACCCACATGGTGCAGCAGACCTCTCCTGCCTCACCCGCTGCTCCCCTCAGCAGCAGTGTATTTCAGTAGATCCACCTGTTCTGCTCCCCACTCTGTCTCTGGTGAATCCTTTCACCCCCCACACCTCTGGCCTACACTCCAGCTCTTGTATGCATAAATAAATAAGTCAATAATTCTTAAAATATATATATATATGGATTTTAAAAAGAGAAAGGTCTGAAGAAATCAGTATACTTGTGAATAGAACACTGTCAGTATGGTTAATTTTGCTTAATCTCCCCTTTTAATAAATGCTAAGTGGAATGCTTGCTGAATGCTAATTAGATACAGTTCTTGACTCTGCAGGGTAAATTTTGACCCTTTAACTTTGGAGGAAGCAGTTAGTTGACCATTCATTTGTTCAGTAGGATAAGAAAACTGGAAAAGTTGAGAATTAATGGTATGTCTGTCCCTTTCTCATACTGAAGGGGGAAAAGGGTATGTTTACCATGCCTGAACTTAGCTTGTATACTCAGCATAGTGAGCAAATATATGCTTGTCTTGTTGAAGAGTTGGGGGCGCAATAAAAAAGAATGTGGCCCTGCCCTGAAAGAGCATACAGTCTAGTTTTGGGGAGTCACTAGTAATTAGTCTCTGAGGAACTGAATACCATAGAAGGACAGGAGAAAGGAATGACTTAACTCTGACCTTCAAGGAGGTTTATGAAAAGAAAATTAGATGTTACCAAAAATCATGTTCTTTTGTTGTACAGAAGACTAGCATTTGTACAATCTCATAGGTGTTTAATGAAATGAAACTCCTGATTGTCTTTATAAAAATGGGAATATAGGAACCTTTATCTAAACCTGTGTTGAAATTCCACATTTGAATCACACAGCGGGGGAGGGAGAGACTAAAACAGGGGAGGAAAGCGTACAAGGACTAGGGTGATGGTCACATCATGGTTGCCGCAGTGGTGGGAGCATTATGGGACTACGTGAGGGGAGAGATTAAAAAAAAAATTTAAAAAGTGATGTGAATCATTTAAAAAATATAGATGACACCAAGTCAAAAAAAAAAAAAAAACAAAAAAAACCCTGTGTTGAAATTTATTTTTAAAATCTTTTCTTAAATATCCATAAGATGTTGGGCCTCCCTGGTGGTGCAACGGGTTAGACGCAGCACTGGGGCACTGTTGGCGGCTGCACCAGCGCAAGTTCAAAGCTGGGCCGGGGAGACTCCCACATGGTGGGGCAGACGTCTCCTGCCTCGCCCGTTGCTTCCCTCAGCAGTGTATTTTGGTCGATGTGCCTGTTTTGCTCCCCACCCTGTCTCTGGTGAACCCTCTTACCGCCTCACACCTCTGGCTTGCACCCCAGCTTGTATGCCAAAATAAAAATAAATCTTTAAAAAAAAAATACCCATAAGATGTCTACTACTCAAACATGTCTGGCAGATAAAATGCAGTTTTGGCAGATAAAATGCAATTTTTAAGAAAAATATAAACTTACTAAGAAAAATTAACATATCTTAGTACATCAGAGCAGCTTAAAATTAATATAGTTTTCTCTATGATGGATTATTATATCTGTTGGCAAATTATATATTTCTTTGTTATGTTCACCATTCTTTAGGAAGAAGATTTTGGACAGGATGGAGAAGTTGATGAAGATGATGAGGATGAGGACGAGGATGAGGACGAAGGTGGGTTTACATGCACTTTGGTTCTCCTTAAAACTGGGGAAAATGAGGGTATCCCTTACTTTAGGTATGAAACCATGTAGAAGAAAATAAAATGCACTTGACCCCGATGGTTTGCACAGGCATCTGCATAGCCCTGTGGTTGAATCCGTGTGGTGCAGCCCACATCTCTAAAGATATTAGTAACCACCTCCCTGGGGACAGGAGTCTCGGTCCTTAGTCCCCATAGTTCAAATTTGTTTTTAAACCCCATCATTTGGATTACTGCCAGCCATGAGATTCCTTTGTTTGGGAGTCGTTAACAAAAATCTTAATAACTGAATCATAATTTTTGTCTTATCTATAAATAAAACCTTTTCATTTTTGTCAGTATTATTTGCCCATCACAACCAAAACTAGCGAGGCACTCATTTATATAATGCTCATTGTATAGATTCTCACACTTTTGAGTTTCAGTAAACCAGGTTTCTGATTGTTTTAACTTTCCCAGCATCTCCTCTCTCTGCCATGGACTAAATCTGCACTGAATGCAACAACAATTAGGGCCTTGTCCCTGCCTTTTAAAAGCTGCGTTTTGGAACATAACTTAATATAGATCTAGTTAATATTACTGAAATAGCCGTGAGGTTTTACTAGTTGAAAGAACAGCAATGTGTAGATGTCTGTTTTACATACCTGAGGGTTCTAAGAAATCCCTTTTTAGTTGTTATTGCTATAATTTGAATCTTATGTTCTAGGCTAAGTATTTTGTATATTTCATATAATCCTCAGAATAACCCTGTGAAATCAGTACCATTGTCCTCATTTTTCTAATGAGAAAACAAGCTCAGGTTAAGAGGCCTGATGGTGGTCACAGGCTAGCTAACTGCACTGAAATAACTGCTAGTGTGTAATTGTTGGGACCAACAAGTGTAAGAAAAATAAACATTTGAAAGACAGCAACTTAAAATTGAGAAAATGGGGTTGACTTTTTAAAGATGCTGCTGTGCAGCACTTTACTCTTATTGGTTCTGTGGTCACTACTTACGCTTTTTAAAAAATTAATACCCTTTGACTGTCGATTGATAAAACTTACGTCTTTCTCAACTATCAAGTCATTGTTACCTCCATTAGCAATAACTTAGGCAAAGTGTCTTTCTACTTAAAGTGAATTTTTGTTATTGTGCAGAGGAGGAAGAAAGCGGGAAAGGAGAAAAAAGGAAGAGGGAAACAGATGACGAAGGAGAAGATGATTAAAACCCAAATAAACTTCAAAAAAAAAAAAAAGAACTGTTCAGTATTGGTTGGACTGCGCATAAGGATTTGGTAGCTGTTTTAAAAAAAAAAAAGGTAGCTGTGATACAAACCCCAGGACACCCACCCACCCAAAGAGCCAAAGAATAGTTCCTGTGACATTCCGCCTTCCATTTAGTCCCTCTTGGAAATCTACCACCAAGCTGGGGGACTTCACCCCAACAAAATTGTAAGCGTTGTTAGGTTTTCGTGTAAGACTCTTGCTGTAGCGGGGATAGCTGTGGTGAGTCGACCACCTGTGGCTACCAGTTACACCGAGGTTGTAACAGCATTTTTACTTTCTGTACAACAAAGAAGCTTTGTAAATAAAATCTTAACATTTTGGGTCTGTTTTTTCATGCTTTTCTTTTTTGAAGATTTTTTTTTTTTTTTTACATTAGGACATTTTATGTGACAACTGCCAAAAAGTATTTTTAAGAATTCAAGTGAAATAAACACATTACTCTTTGGTAAAGCCTAGTTGTATGCTTACATTTTTAAATTAGACTTTAATTGTAAGCTCATGTTAAAACATACTGATGAACTGGTCGTTGAGAGGAAATGTACACGTGTAGGATCTTTGAGCATATAAATGTAATTCTCATTCTTGATGACTGGGAATAAATGAGGTAGACTTTTAAAAGAATATTTAAGGCCTGTTCCCTAAAAGCCAATAAAAATGTTAGATTCAAATAATAGGCCCAGGGCCTCCCTGGTGGCGCAGTGGTTGAGCGCTGCGCTGTGGAGCTGTCATCAGCGCATGATGCGAGTTCGACGCCCAGCCGGGGAGATTCCCACATGGTGCGGCAGACCTCTCCTGCCTCGCCCGCTGCTCCCCTCAGCAGTGTATTTCTGATCTGCTTGTTCTGCTCCCCACTCTGTCTCTGGTGAACCTTCTCGCCACCCCACGCCTCTGGCCTGTACCCCAGCTTGTATGTATAAATAAATCTTTAAATAAAAACAAAAACAAATAATAGAACCACTAAGGAAAAGAGGATAATATGAAGGAAAAGGCCTTAATCTGAATCCCAGGGGCTCTGAATTGTAATTCTGGCTCTGATGTTAGTTTCCTATGTGACCTGTGTTGACCTCTGGATCACCTCCCAGTCTAAAATTGAGGGGGTGTAACCAAAAGGCTTTTTGAAGTCCCTTGCAGCATTGATGGCCTGTGACCCTCACTGATAGGAAAGTCTAAAGAAAAAAGGGGCTCTGCACCAAGACTGAAACATACAGGACTTGATTGGCAGGTGAACAGAGTATGGTTTGTCATCAGACAGGCGTGCTAAGGAAGAAGGACATGTGAAAAGCTATGCTGAGGAATGGGTAGGCCCTCCCTGAGGTCACTTAAGCTTTTTCAGAAGACATTTCTTACAGCTCTTGACATGTAGGGGGAGGGCTAAGATACACTGCAGTCTATAGTGAGTGGCTCAGTAATTGACGACTGTCAATGTTTTTTGTAGTGAAAGATTTGAGGATTGTTTCAGGAAATATTATATTGATACTCCCCAGTAGCTATAGCTACTGGAATGACGAGTAGGGAAGTGGGGTTTGATCAAGATACCATATCATGTACTCAAATTCTCAAGGAAGTAGAGTTTACTTTTCACAGAGGAAATTAAAATTTGATTTGTGGTTTAGCATTTTCTCTACGTAAATTATCTTCCATTTGGCATATGTTTGATACAAAGTGATTTCTAATGTAGCGTAGCAGTCCTTAGTTCTTGTATATTATCATCAAATGCCAAAATGGTAACTCTGGATGATTTTCCTGCTTTTTTCAAGCTTACAGAACTACCGAGCACCTGGGATATGCCAAGTTCCTTGTTGGGCAAGGTGGGTGGGGTGGGGTGGGATAGTGATAAGCCAGCCCTCTGACACGCCCGGTTAACAGCATGGAAGGGAAGACAGATGTGGAAGTGATATTTACTAGTACCTTGAACAAGAGGACCAGAAAGTGTTAAGGTAATTAAGAAGCTGGGAAGATGGTATCCTACTAGAAGGATTGGGGACCTTTCCTAGAAAGGAAAGAATTTGAGCTGTATATACAAATAGTAGGGTTTAGATAGAATGGAAAAAAGTGGGAGGAGCTTGAACAGAGGTAGGGATTGCTTAGTACATTTAGATTCAGATAGGCAGGTGAAATAGCAGTAACATAAAACCCTGTCCCAGAAGGCCGTAATCTCAGATCTTGTGCATTCCCTTTGACCTATTACATGGCCAGTAAGGATGTCTATGGAACTGTACAGCCAGGTCTTTATTTCTATCATGTTTTTCTTTTAAAGTTAGGTTTTTCAGAAGCCTGTGACATTCTGACTCCTGTGAAGAGCTTAAGACTCAGCTCCCCTTATCTAAAAGATTCAAATCTTGGGAAACAAGATTTGGTGATGAGGTCACTGAACAGACCGTATTTCTAGAGATGTCCCATCTGAAGGAGACCTTCATTGAGTGTGTTCACTTCTAGCTTTTGCAGAGAATGTCTGGTGTTTGAATTAGAATGTGTGCGCTGGGCAGGAGCTGTGATAGGTGGAATGAGGTGTCCCGTTTGCTCCTGTGGAAGCAAGTTACACACACACCTTCAGACACTGCTCTTCCTACATGCCATGGTGGCATTTGAATTTGTCCTTTAAAAATGAAAGGTTGGAACACTGCTCCAGGTAGAGATGGGAAAACAGGTGTGGCAGAGGATCAAGAACTGGCTCAAACTTCCTGGTTTGTAGTAAAAGGAGCTAGCCTATAAGCCACACGGTCCTGTTTCCAGCTTTGTGCTTTTACCTTTAGTTTACTTCTGCTACAGAAATCCAGGCCCTGAAGAGGAACTGACACTTCTGATGGAAGTGCTGCCCATCTTGTGTAAGATGCTAGCCCCCACACTATGAGCACAGGTGGGACCCCTAACCAGGATAAAAGTGATGGTAGTTATGGCAGAGTTCCTATGTCTGGCATTCCTATTTGGGCTACACCACCAGGCAAAGGTGAAACAACCACAAAGGTGGTTCTACCCTTAGGCGATGACCTTCTCCTTTCCCCAGCCCTGTCAGGTTGTGCTGACATAAATTTTAATGAGGCTGATGATACCACTGTGTTGACAGTTTGGAAAGGGAGTCAAGTTACCAGCGGCTTCAGACTTAAGCATAGGCCAGCCAAACACTTGCTCTGCAGGAAAACCACCAAGATGGCAGCAATTACAGAAGTTCTTCCCAGAGCCAATTAGGTCAGCTTCATAATCCCTGCCCAGGTATTTTATAACACATCCCAGAGTTGGGCATATAGAGAAAAAAATCCCCTTAGAGTTACTGGGTCTGATTAAGGAAACTTAATATCCCAGGCCCGGAAGGGGTTTAGGATGCATGTATTCATTACAGCGCCCCACCCTCAACCTTCAAGCCCTGGGAAAGGAAGAGTGGAGGGGTGAGGAAAGCCTCAAATAGAACCCAGAGACCAGTATTAGTTCAGCCTGGTCACTGACTATTATCTGATCTTGAGTCACTTCCCCTCAGTGACCCTCCATCACCCCACTAAAGATACTGGGCCCAAGCTAACTGAGCTTGCAGCTCTGTTACAGCTACACAAATCTGAACGGAGCACACTCAAGTTCTGACCAGCAACAGGGATGCCACGAGTTAGTTACTCCTGCTCTTACTATCAGGGACCTCGGACCCCTCCTGCGGAGTAAATGAGGGTTGAGCTGGTGGACAAATCAGAGGTGTGTTCTAGGCTGACGGAGTAGAAAAAGACCAGTAGCAGGGGGGCCAGTGAAGAGGCTGCTACAGTTAACTGGACAATACCGGACAATGGCTGTGCCCCAGGGCTGGCAGTGAGTGAAATGTATTCGCCTGATAGAACTGCAGTAAGGTTACTTGTGAATGGGTCTTAAAGTCAGACCAGCCAGGGTCCTGGGAAGTGCCCTTGCAAGACTTGCATTAGCATGAGCACTATGTGCACGTGCCACTGGGGGGCAGCATCACTTCGAGTTTCAGGAAACGAGAACTGGCCATTTGTTGATTCTATCAATCTATAACCTTTCTGCAAAATAATAAAAGTGTAATCTCCATTTTCACAGATGTGGAACCTTGGGGACTTAGGGATAGAGTGTCTTAGCCACAGTCACATAGCCAGTAAATGGCTGACTTGACAGTTTCTAACACAGCTCTGCTTGAATTCTGCTCTTTGCCAAATGCTGCTCCTCAGGGTTAACAAGAGCTGGTTGGTCTCAGGTTCCAGAGAGAACAGAGCTCTCAGAGTTGGAAGCATGAAATGTGCAGTGGGATACAGACAGAGGACACCCTGTAAATTTGACAACTACCACTCAATCCTAATGCTAATTTCATTGTGGGAGGCAGCCCCACCTCAGTGAAATTGCAAACAACCCTTGCTTCTTAGAAATCAGTTTTCCCACTTACAAACTGAAAGCTCCCTGCCCGCTTTCTGGGTATGAAACTGCTGGACACCTGTGAAGGGTAACTTGTTTGGGGATTTTTTTTTTAGATTTATTTATTTATGCATACAAGAGCTGGGGTGTAGGCCAGAGGTATGGGGTGGTGAGAGGATTCATGAGAGACAGAGTGGGAAGCAGAACAGGCAGATCTGCTGAAATATACTGCTGAGGGGAGCAGCAGGTGAGGCAGGAGAGGTCTGCTGCGCCATTAGTGCTGAGACTTAACCTGCTGCACCACCAGGAAGGCCCAGAGGGTAACTGGTTGAGAAGAGCTAGAAGCTCCTGCACTTGGCAGCTGCTGCTGCAGCAGGGGCCAGGTGAGAAAAGGGTATCTGAGCAGAGTGGGTGACCCTACACCGGGGGAATCTGGGAGTGGGCGACAGGACCCTGGGGATACCTGGAAATTCTACAGGACCCCAGCTAACCTCTGGGAATGGGAATCCCTACCAGGCTCTTGGCTGTATTCCAGTGACTGGGCTGGGGCCCTGCCTTGTCCCTGACCTGCCCTTTGGTTCCCTTTCTGCTGGGACATCAGCTCATTGTTTCCCTGCTCCTATAGTCACCCCATGCCCCCCACACAACCTGTGCAAATCCTATCCACAACCACCCAAGCTCAGGCCCAAACCTCTCCAGTCTGACCGATCCTAAATCCTACTTTTGGCAAAAGAACCTGGTGCTTTGACAGCTGAAAGACAGACAAGAAATGAGGTGGAAGGAATTCAAGTTCCCTCATCATGGACGACTCAAGACCCCCCGCCCAGGTGTCCTATCCTGGGGACCCCATCCTCCCGACACAACTCCAGGGACCTCCACACAGCCTAGCTTGTGTAACCCAGGATCTTTCAATGACTGCCCAGTGCTGAGCCCCCCATGCTCCCAAACAAAGAAAACATGCTTTTCCAGCTATCTTTCCAGCTGCAGTAGGCCTGGCCGTCCGCACGTTTCTGTGTGTTTCATTGTGCTCACGCTGCCTCCTCTGTCTAATCACTTCCTTCATCTGTACAAACAAAACCCATTCCCTCTTCAAGAGCAAAGCAAAGGCATTAGCCTCCCCCACAGCCCAGCAGGTTTGGTGACTTGTCACGGCGCTGGCCCTGGCCGCTCCTCCCCATCTTGCCTCCTACTGGACTTTCTGGGCACATATCTAATTCCCCGTGCTGGGCCTGGCACACTGGCACGGCATTCAGTGTACATTTTCTCAATGACCGAGTGTGTTCATTTCCTGGAGCTGCTGTAACAAAATACCACCGACTTGGCGGCTTAAACAGACATTTACCATCTCAGTTCTGGAGGCTAGAAGTCCAAGATCATGGTCTTGGTAGGGCTGGTTCATCATCCTGAGAGCCGAGAGGAAAGGAAATATTCCACGTCTCGCTCCTTGTCGTCTAGACAGCCATCTCCCCATGTCCCTCATGGGGTTGTCCTTGTATGTATGCACGTCTCTGGGTGCAAACGTCCCCTTTTACAGCTACATCTCATTGAACTGTACTTCACTTTATTGTGCATCGCTGACCTTTTTTTTACAAGACCATCTGCCAGTAAAAAGATTACAAGGCTCAGATAATGACTACCATTTTTTAAGCAATAAAGTAGTTTTAAATTAGGTATGTACATTTTGTTTGACATGATGCTACTGCACACTCAATAGACTACAGTATAGTGTAAGCATAACATGTCCACCAAGAAACAAAAAAATTCTTGTGCCTTTACTGTGATACTTGCTTTAATGGAGTGGTCTGAAACTGAACCTGCAATATCTCGAAGGTGTACTTGTGTAAGAACACTAATTCTCTTGGGTTAGATCCCTTCCTAACAATCACATCTTAACTAATTACATGTCCAATGTCCCCATTTCCAAATAAGGCCACATTCAAGAGCATTTATTTGGGTGTTAGGACTCGCATTTTGGAGTGATACACCTCAATTCATAACAACAAACAAGTGAACTGTGCAAACCTCTGGGCAGAGAATGGCAGTCGGATGCTTACATGCCCCCCAGCTGGCTGTTTGCAAGCAGTGTTATTCAAAGGAGGGCCTGGGAGCTCAGGTGTGGAGAGCAGAGTCAAAAGCTGTTTTGCCACTTAACAATTTTGTGGTCCTGTGTAAGTCAGTTAGCCCAAACTATTTGCTCTTTCAGCTATGCTAATTTACAGGATAGTCATATGCTGCATAACATTTCTGTTGCTGACAGACTGCACTATGACGTAATCCCTATATAGCCTGGATGTGTGGTTTGTGTAGTTCTACTCTTGGATGTCCGCACAGCCATGAAATCACCTAATGACACATTTCTCAAAATGTATTCTGGCCATTAGGAAATGCATGTCTACGTGTCTCCCTTCAAACTGAACAGAAAGATTATTTTAAGGAATAGAGAGCCATAATGGCAGCAGATAAAAGAAATCAATTTTACAAAGGTCCTCCCAAATCAAAACCCACCAATCTAAAGCTAGCAAAAATCTCGGGCCTCCCCGGTGACGCAGCGGTTAAGCGCTGCGCTGTGGAGCTGTCCGCAGCGGCGATGCGAGTTTGACGCCCGGCCGGGGAGAATCCCACATGGCGCGGCAGACCTCTCCTGCCTTGTCCGCTGCTCCCCTCAGCAGTGTATTTCTGTTCTGCTACCCGCTCTGTCTCTGGTGAACCCTCTCGCCGCCCCACACCTCTGGCCTGTACCCCAGCTTGTATGTATAAATAAAAAATAAATCTTTAAAAAAAAAAGAATTTTATTAAAAAAAAAAAACAAACTATCTCAAGACACCCATGGACACTTCCAAAATGCAATGAAATCAGTCTCCCTAGGGTAGAAGAAACCAAATCTCATCTAGTCGAATTCCTCTGGGAAGGCCCTGGCAACATGCCCATGTGACTGCTGTTGTATACCCCAGTGATGAGGTGCTCACTCTTTAGGTGGCAATGTATTCCACCTTAGAGCAAAGGAAAGTTCTTTATTTCTAGAATAGTAAGGCAACTTTTAACTTTATTTTTTATTACCAAATTTGATAAGCCAACTTTTAAAAAAGCTTATTTATCCATCTTCCTATGATACTCTTAGGTCTAATTTTGCTCCACGGAAACAGAGGGGAGGAAAAATCTAATTCAGCTTTCCCAAGGGAGTCCTGCCCTGCAAGTATTTGATAATATCCATCACAGCTCTCTGAGTCCCCAATCACTTTTCTCCACTATTTATCTCAGTTGAATATTCTAGAATATTTCAGCTATAAGATATTCACACAAGGTTCCAATGCCAGGTTCATCCATGTTGCAGTGCGCATCAGGACTTCCTTTTTTTTTGTGAAGTGATACTCCATCAGATAAAGTGAATTTTTATACTGGAACCCACAAAATGGAAGCCAACCTGGTGGCCTGTCTCACACCACAAATATAAACCGAGGTCAGACTACACTCACAAGAAACACCTCTCAAGGAAGCCGAAAATACACCAACGATAATATTCCATCTCCGTTTCAGCCAGCTTACCTTACCCCAAGAAAGAGGTCACCAGGTACACTTGGACCAGGCTGTTGATGAATGTCTGGGAGTCACTCATGAAGACACAAATCTTAGCCTGTGAATAGAAGAGATTCCCAAGTCAGTTATCCCAAACTATTCGCTCTTTCGGCTATGCTAATTCACATTATAGTCAAGTAATGAGAGAAGAGTGAAAGTTGTTAAAACTTTGGGGACTTTCAGAAATTAAGAGAAGATATGGTGGAAACACATCAGTTATACTGTCCTAAGTGGGGTACTGGGAGGAGCAGAACCCACCAGAGAGGGAAGGGAGATGGTGCATGGCAGACTGTGAGGAAGAGGTCTGAGGGCAGGGAAAATCCTGATGGCTGCAGGCAGTGGATCAGAACTAGCCAGCGAGCAGAACTAGGGCATGAGAGCTCTTCCTCAGCGCCTCAGCACTTCTGGGCTGTTCGGGTAGTGCCACACCTCTCCTGAGGCAGCCCTCACTACTGCCCTCTGGTGGTGACTGTCTCCATTTTGCAGGAAGTTGATAGTTCAGCAGAAATGTAGACAGAGCTGGGAGTGGAACCCAGGCATACTGATTCCAAGTCCTGTGCTCTTTTCAGGACATTATACTCTCTCAGTGTCCTGTGGGGACCAAGGTCAGTCAGAGAAGGTACCTGGTACCCTTATTTGTCTCTAATTTGTTTTCTTCATTGCCTTAACTATAATTCATGGTTTTACATGCATGTATGGATACAGTTTACTTTTACTGTAAATCAGTTTAAGGAAAAGGAACACACCCCTTGCTCCTGATTCAATTCCTAGTGCCTGGCCTGAGCAGGCCCTCGGGAACAACTTGTTGGACATGTGAGTAAGGCAGCATTTGGGGAATGGAAGGTCAAAATCTTTCCCCAGAGACAGAAGTTGACTTTCATCTGCCGTAGAAACCCAGGGTGTGATGGTAGGGTTATTTTCTCAGGGACCTATAAAAAAAAATGATGTTTATGTTCAGAGATGAGGACTAAGGCTGAAGAAGCAGGAAGTAGATGTGCGTGAAGCCTGTAAATGGAAAAACTGAGACCCTTAGGAGAATCACTCTTTGGCCACAACCCCAGGGGCAGATCCTTGGCAGCTGGGTTTGGGGATCTTGGGTGGAGCAACACTTCAGTTCTTCCTTAGAGGAACTTTCCAGAAGGCTGACTTCATGAACAACTCAGGGAACAGTCATGCTCACCTAAGAGATTGAATGTGGCCTGAGAAGTAAACATATGATGTCGTTGTGCCAGTTTTCACTGTCATCTTTCATATTCTGCACTTGTTCACTCAGAAAATGTTTACTGGCACCCACGTGGTGTTAAAAGGTCTCATGCTGGAGCTCATAATAGAGAAGGAAACATTCCAAGACCTATTCTCAAGAGCTCCTGACCCTGTAGGACACAGTTCTTGTATAAGACCCTAAGCAACATTAGGACAGAGACTGGCCTTCTTGTTCCCATTGTTTTCCCAGGGCTGAGTGCAAGCTCCAGATGGTTCCTGACCCAAAGGAGTTCACAGTCCAGTGAGAACAACAGACAAGAGGAGAGAGGGTTACCCCAAAGGGTAATACATGGATGAAGAAGAGGGTCTTATGAGAGCCCAAAGAAGATTGTTAGGCAGATCGAGATGGTTCTGAGAGCAACGTCTTCTACACTGAAGGACCTGCAGGTGGCCAGGCATGGCTCAGTATAGTAGGGGTGGAGAAGTGAGGAGCCTGCAGACTCAGGAAAACACCTTTGCCAAGGCCTGGAGGTGAAAGAACATGGTCCTTGGGGTGAGCTCAAAAAAGTTTGTGTGGAGCTGGAGCACAGAATGGCCAAAAATTAAGGAGGAATCCTAGGTTGGAGGAGACTTTGCAGGAGCCAAACTCAGGAGGGGCTTAGCATAGTTAGGCCGGCCACTGGGGCCTCAGGTCTAGGAACTGGGTCCCCATATTCTACCTTGATGCCCATGAGCCAGCATTCTGGGTACCCTGGTTTCTCCAAAATGAAGTTCTTCCTTGGCCTCTCCTGCTAGTAACAGGTCTAAATTTGTCTTTTGAAGAACCTTACCACTTGTTCTCATCCATTTTGAAATCTTGAACACTGATTCATTTTCTAAGCAGAAAAAGCAACAGAGGGCACTGGAAAATGGTTTTAAAAATAAGAACAAGAATGAAATGAAATTGAGCCCTTTCCTCCTTACTACAGTAAAATATTACCTAATCTACTAGAAGTTCTTATTTAATTACAAATAACATCAGCCTAACTTGCTTTATAGGATGATTGTATTTTTAAATGGGATTTCTCCTTTTATCCCTTTAATTTCCACTCAAACAAGTAATTCAAAACCATCGTGTTTTCCTGAGCCCAAAGTGACAGTTAGTGTTGCATGTCATTTTCTCTGTGATCAGAGTCTGTTGCTCAGTCTCACTCAGGTGTGAAACGCCATTTAAATTTGAGAAACATGACGCACAGTCCATCCAGTCTGCACAACCCCATGTCACGAATGAATAAACTCTGCTGCAATCTTCTTCTTTCCTTTCTTGCTTCCTCTTGGACTCCAAATGTACACATCTTCAGAACCCCTCAACTGGGACCCTCTAGTCCAGGGTCCACTTTCCAACTGCTTTTAACAACTGAACTTGTGCAACCATAGGTCTGAAGATCTATTTTTGTGCTTTCTGTTTCCTTACCCACCTTGGCTGCTTACCTCTCCAAATCTGCTGAGTCCACTGGTTTCCTCTTGCTTCTCATTCTCTTGGATTGCTCTGGGGTTCTGACCTTGTGGGTCTCCCTCAGGACACACTCTGGTCTCTGTCACCAGCTTGTGATCCCTTTCTCTATTCTTCCTTCCCCTCCCTCCTTTTTTTCTGCCTTTTTTTTTTAAACACTGCAAGTTCATTTCCCTGTCTAAGCCTACAAAAATAAGTAAATCAATAAAATTTGCACAAACTCATTTAAATCATCTAACCTGATAAAAGTAGCTGAACAGGCTAACCTATTATAGGTCATTTCCTCAGAACGACTCCCAGAACTCTCTCCAGCTCAGATCTCTACTCTGGACTTCAGACCTGCCTTTCCTCCTGCCTACTGGGATTTCACCTGCATAGTTATGCTAACTGTCCGAAATCTACCCTTTTCACCTTACACCCAGAGGGGCCACCGTCACTTTCTTTTGTGATTTTGTTCAGAAGTTCTGATAAGTCAAGCTGGGAATTAGTTTTATTTTTTTCCTGCAACTGGCTCTTATTTTTCAACTTTGTCTGCAACTCAACATAGCATATTGCAAGAGCCCTAGGTTGGAGGCTGTAGAGGTCCTTCCTAATTCCACCTCTGCTCCAGCATTCTGGAAGGCTTTGGAAAAGTCAATGGAATTTTTTGAACCCCCTGTCTCTCAGAGTAGATTGGTTACCACTTACTGAAAGCTCACTACAGGCCAAGTACTGTGATGATGGTTTTCTACACATCATCCCACGAACCTAATGAGACAGGTTCTATACAATTTCCTCTTTCACAGAAAATGGAAAATATTTAGAAAGACTAATGTATTTATGATCAAGAGCTGGTTAGTGGCAAGGGGAGGGTTCGAACTACCTGCAGAATCCGTTTCTCCCATCACACTGTAGGCACAGTCTTCCCACGCCCTTGGGTGCTGGGTTTAGGTTACCACCTGCTGTTAGTCTCCTTCGGGGAATGTTTGTTCAAGGGTACACGCAGAGAAAAGGAGTCCGCTAGACCCCACATTTTCCGACCCGGAGCAGCGCGTCCAGCCCACCAGAAGGTTAAGGGACTTCCGGGTCCCGCCTCCTCACCCTCCTCGAGGGAGGCTCCGCCCCCTTCCTCGATTTGCCAGCGGGATCGAGGCGGGGCCCAAGGATTGGCTGCGCGGCGGCCACGGGCTGACGTGACAGGGCCGACGCGCGGTTCCGGCTGGGCCGCCGGCCGAAGCTACCCGAGGTGGCAGCGGCCGCACCGAGGCGGGTGTGAGGTGACGGATCGCGAGCCGCCGCAATGCCGCTTGAGCTGGAGCTGTGTCCCGGACGCTGGGTAGGCGGGCAGCACCCGTGCTTCATTATTGCCGAGATCGGCCAGAACCACCAGGGCGATCTGGCTCTGGCCAAACGCATGATCCTCATGGCCAAGGTGAGGGGAGAGAGCTTGGGAGAAGCGGGGCGCCTGGCGGAGCCGGGACCTGGGCTTGGAGAGGACCTTCTGCGGGCGGGGCCTCTGTGGGGTCCATCGAGGGGTGGGGTCCGCGGGGAGCCGAGACCACCTTCCTACCCCTTGGTGCCCTCCCTTCTCGCTGCCTGACGTTCCGCTAGCTCGGACCGTTCTTCAGGATTCTCCGCTTGATGCCTTTGCCACTCTCCTGACTTGTCTGCCTGACTTCAGTTCCCTTCTAACTCTACCTCTCTCGCCCTCTTCTGGTGGTGGAGCGATCTTCCTAAAGCAGATTTGATCAGACCTTAGTTAACTTCTGCCCTGGAGTGGACTGGAAAACTCTTTATTATGTCCTTCAAGACCTGAATGGCCTGACCCCCTTCCTGCCTATAATTTTTCATCTTGATATCTTCCAGCAACATTGAGTTACTTGGAGGAATTGCTAAAAGTTCCTGGAATTCCTGTGATCTCTCTTGCCTGCCATTCCTTGCGTTTTGAATATGAAATGGCTACAATGCCAGGTCTCTGGGTTCAAATCCTAACTCTACCACTTACTGGTTGCGTGAACATGGGTTAGTTACTTAACTCTGTGAAGCTCAGTTTCCTCATTTGAAAAGCCTGCTTGATACTAATACTTCTTGAAATTGTGAGGATCAAATGAGCCAACTCATGAAAGCTCTTAGCACAGTATTTAGCGCATAGGACTCAATAGATGTTAGCTATTAGTTATGTTTATGAATATTCATGCACCCTCTTTCGCTAAATTTCTACTCATATGCGGGTCTACTTGGATGCTTGCTCTAACCCTGAACTCCGTCAGTTGTTTCTATTTAATTGCATCGTTGTCTGTTTAAGCGTATGTTTTTCTAGAGCTGTGTGAAGCGGGGAACTGTCATGTTCTGCTTTGTAACTCCAGGCTCCCTTAAAGTCTGCTGTTTGATTCCTTGGTTTTGAAAATAGCTCTCTCTTTTTCCTTTCCGTCAGTCAGTGCCGCTCCCCAATTTCATTATTCAAGTTTAGGTTTTCTCTTAGTTTTCAGGACTCATTCTACTTTTATGAAAGTCCACTGAATCATAAAAATAAAGAGTAAAATTGCTAACATTTTTGAGTGTTTACTCAGATCCTGGGCTAAGGGCTAGTGTACTCTCATTTAATTCCTTCAGCAGCACAATGGGGTAGGTGCTATTGGTTTCATTCCAAAGGCTCAGAGAAGATAAGTGGCTTGACCAAACACAAGGAGCACACCTAATAAATAGTGGATTTCAGAACTTTGCTCCTATTCCTTGTTACTGTAACATTTTCTAGAAGGAAATGCCTGCTCTTCAGTTAGGGAATAACCTGAATTCAGGTCTTTCCAAATGCTGAATTTGTAAAAACTACCTAGAGATATTGAAGCCATGAAAACAAAGTTATTTTTTTCTGCTCTCTCTTTTTCTTTTGAAAGCATAGGCTGGTTCTTCTCGGGGAGGAGAATGAAGAGGTTGAGGCTGTGTTATAGTGGAAAGAGCAGTGGACTGGGGTCAAGATCTCATTTACTTGCTGAATATTCTTGAGCAGGTGTCTTTTCTCAGCTTCAACTTCACTTTCTTTACAATAGGTATATAATTTTGCTTTTAAATTTAAAGCAGTGGAAGTTTTTGAAATCCTTATTCCAGGATTTTTTCCCTTTTTTTGCTCAGTAGAATCACATTTACAAGTTTAGTTATCCAGACTGTGTTATGTACAAACCATCTCACTCACACAACGGGTTTGTTTGCAATTAAAAGTTGTGTTCAGTTATTTTTATTTTACCATAACAGAGTTATCCTATATTAAAACATAAATGGATAATAATTAGAAAATTGCTTGTTGAATATACTTTTAACTTTCAAATTCTGATGCAAATAAAGCATTACACCGTGGCTTATCCTCGAGTTCTGCCGCTTTTTTTTCGTCAGCAGAGAAGCAATAAAACCTTAAACAAAGAAACCATCAGTATTGTAGTACAGCGTGGACAGTGATCATTTTTTTCCCCCTGAACGTACAGTTCACCATAGCATTAAGCAGATAAAGAAACTGTAACCGGGCTGAGTCCAAAGTCCCATAAAGGTGGTGCCCCCTGGAGGGGGTTTGCTGTTGAGAAAGAATGGCCCCAGGGAAAATGCTAAATTCTGCAGCTTGGGGTGGAGATTCTGATGAGAAATAAAAGGGACTGATGGAGAAGGGGAATTCAGTCGCCATGATGGAGGAATGGAAGAAGCAGTTGCCATATTGAAGGAAAAGAGGAGGCAATCGCCATGATGTAGGAAAAGAAGCGGCAGAAAATGTAGCTGCCGAGATTGAGAGTTTGGAAATTAGATGCCAGAAGTTTTGAGCCACTGGGATATAGAGTTTCAGTTTTAGTGTTTTGGGAATCTTAAGTGACTTTGGGGCCAGCGACTTTGGAGGCTTTGCAAGTAGCTGAGTGACGGAAACTGCTCCTAGTTGTGTCTTTACTGCAGCCGAAGGAAGAAGGAAGAGGCCCAAAGTGGGCGCCTTCCTAAAATGTGCTGAGTGCAGTCTGTTGGGCCGTCTGGCCACTGTAGTTGCTGTTTTTAGTGTTGTTGGCCTGGTCCTGTGCTGGGGCTCCACGGCAGTTCTGGGCATCCCCAGTTGTGTTCTGTGTTGTCCTCATGAGTTGGAACCTGGCCTACAATCTGGATGTTGCTCGTCTGCAGAAGAAGGAAGATGCCATTTTGGAAATGTGGCCTATTGTTTGGAAGAAGAGCTCCACATCAGCAGTGGTGGGAAGATGCCACCTTTGTTACTTTTCTGGGACTTAAAAGGATTGGACATTGCTTTAAGTGAGGTAAATGGCCATATGTTGACTTTAGTAATCCTTTACTTTTTCCCTGTTTGTTAAATAAATCCCTTGTTACTGTTTCCTAAGCCTGAGTAGTCTTGCAGTTGTGTGCCCAGGTGCAGAACCAAGATAGTGACCGGTAAACAATTTGGGCACTGCCTTTGGCCAAATTTTGAACCCATTTTGCCTGGTATCAAAACCACTCTTTTTTTAGGAAAGAAGTTGGGAGGAGCCTGCTTTTCTTCCCCCATACAATTGCAGTAGAGCCATATCTGATCTCATGTCATTGATAATTTCTGCTTCTTCACTTTCATCATATTCCTCTAAAGGAAAGGTTTGCCTTTGTGAAAATTAATATACAGAGATGTGATTGGGAAACTAGAAGAGTTCCCTCGCATGCAGTCAGAAACCTGCAGGACCCAGTGTGCCTTGTGTCTCCCATAGGGAGTGATGTTGCTTCCCCCTCATCGGAAGGAAGAAGGGGGTCCCATTTGCTCAGCATCAGCCCTGCCAAAAGATGTATAAGAGGTTATTGCTTTCTTTTCTAGGGAAGTATCCATGTGTCTCGCCATTAGACTGCACTTTCCAAATAGCCTTTCTGTTGTTTTCAAATAAACTCACTCTGTTGGTGAATCAGCTGATTGCTTCTTGTTTGAGGTTGACCGCCCCCCCCCCAATAGAGACGTGTTTTTGAACTTCTTGGGGTTAAGTCTACAGTTTAAGAGGTGAGACGCAAAGGGAGCTGGACTGAAGACCTCCTTGGTAGCTTGCTGGAGGGCTGTGTGTAGCAGCCTCTGGTTCCCAGCTCTGGGTTGAGACACAGGTGATCTGCAGCTTTTTTTTTTTTTTTTAAGATTTACTTATTTATGCATACAAGCCAGGGTACAGACCAGAGGTGTGGGTGGTGAGAGGGTTTACCAGAAACAGAGTGGGGAGCAGAACAGGCAAACTGATGGAAACACACTGCTGAGGGGAGCAGGGGGCGAGACAGGAGAGATCTGTCACGCCATGTGGGAATCTCCCTGCTCAAGTGTCGAACTCATGTCACCGCTGCTGACAGCTCAGCACCTAACCGCTGCGCCACCAGGGAGGCCCTGATCTGCAGCTTTTAAGAAAGCGGCCTGACTGGCTCTACCAGAGACTGACTGTGTTACTTTGGTCAGGTCACTTGGGGCTTTGGGGTCTTCATCTAGACATTGTGAACTCTGCTGCCCGGGGTTGTTTTCAGTTCTGGTGTTCTTTGAACTTAGCAGCATCAAGTCCTGCCCATGTGGGAATGTGACTTTTCCATGAGTGGGAGCTGCATTCTTAGTACAGATGGTTCTGGAGCCGAGGTCAGCGTGAATCCTCTGTGGCTATAGAAATATCAGTGAGCAGAACTTTAGAGGGTTAGCTGTTAGCTTTAGTCTCTCTATTGAGTGGTTTTTAAAAACAATTGTTAGAGATTAGAGGCTAAAACTGGCAACAGTGAGGCAATTCAGCTTTTATTTCCATTCAGTCAAACCTGGGCCATTTAAGTTTTATTAGTTTGCCTTTTGCCCAAGGCCAAAACCTTTTGTTTAGATGTCATACAGAAAAACACAAGCTCTAAAGGGGTAACCCATATTTTCTTTGTTTTCTGCCCCAGTCTGGGGCACCTCAGAACTTTTACAGGGCCTGGAGCTAATCCAGAGGCTATTTATATAACCCAGAGACAGGAAGTAATTTGACTGAGAGTTAGGGCTAAAGTTAGGCCAGAATCTGATTTTCTCTCCTAAATTTTGGCATAGTGGTCATTTTACTATCCTTTCTGGACTTACATAATTTAAGATCTTAATTAACCGATGAAATATTTTAAAATAATTTTTTAAAAGATTTATTTATTTATACATGCAAGTTGGGGTACAGGCCAGAGGCGTGGGGCGGCGAGAGGGTTCACCAGAGACAGAGTGGGGAGCAGAACAGGCAGATCAGAAATACACTGCTGAGGGGAGCAGCGGGTGAGGCAGGAGAGGTCTGCTGCACCACATGGGATTCTCCCACATCGAACTCACATCGCACGCTGCCAACAGCTCCACAGCTCCACAGCGCAGCGCTCAACCACTGCACCATCAGGGAGGCCCCCTATGAATTATTTTTAAAACAAAGCAAAACAAAGCTCCTTTTTTTTTGCATTTTAAGGGGAAATAGGGATGGACAAGCCCAATCTTGTCTTTGAGACTTTCTTGCTTCTTCTGTTCCTCTTTTTTCTTTTCTCTTTGTTTTTTAAGTTGATTTATTTATGCATACAAGAACTGGGGTGTGGGCCAGAGGTGTGGGGGATGGGTGAGTGAGAGGATTCACCAGAGACAGTGGGGAGCAGAACAGGCAGATTGACTGAAATACACTGCTGAGGGGAGCAGCGGGTGAGATGAGAGGTCTGCTGAGCCATGTGGGTCAGCTCCCTGTCTGGGGGTCAAACTTGTGCTGTTGCAGTGGCTGCCGATAGCTTCATAGTGCTGAGACTTAACCCCTTGCACCACCAGGGAGGCCCCCTGTTCCTCTTCTTTGGGTGTTCCTAATGTCTCTTGTCAGTTGTCATGTTTAAGGATCATGATGTCACAGCAGTTGCCCCAACATTTCTGAGAATCTCTGTCAGGTCTAATGTGTGTTCCAGGATTGTGGGGCTGATTGTGCCAAGTTCCAGAAGAGTGAGCTGGAGTACAAGTTCAATCGGAAAGCCTTGGAGAGGCCATATACCTCGGAGCATTCTTGGGGGAAAACCTACGGGGAGCACAAACGCCACCTGGAATTCAGCCATGCCCAGTACAAGGAGCTGCAGAAATATGCCCAGGAGATTGGCATCTTCTTCACTGCCTCTGGCATGGATGAGGTGAGCCCTCTGCCATATCATTTGTGCAGATCCAGGGGTAGCGGGGGGCCTGGTGGGCTCTTCACTTAGAGCCAGCTCTAGCTCTTGCTCACTTTGTACTCTTGTGTTTTCTAGACGTAGAGTTCCCCACAGCATTAACCAGGTAAATGCCCAATTGAAGGGGAGGCCGGGGAAGGGAGGTCCAGTGAGAGTTTGTGGAAAGAGAACCATAGTTTACAAAGTAAGTTGTCTCTGAGCATAGGGGCAGCCACACTGGAATCCCAGAGCCCCTCAGACTTGTGGAAAAATCCTGTTGGCCCAGGATTCAGGAAACTTCAGTTCTGACTAGAATCCACCCCTTGCTGGATGGCCTGGCTGCCTTGTGTAGTGTGGCACACCCAGAGGGAGTGGCACAGAGGATGGCCATTGCTGGAGGAGTCCAGCTGGTGCCAGGTCTCAGGTTCCATCTCCTCTGTGCTCTGCCTCCTTTAGATTCCTACATGTGCCCTTTATACACACACACACACACACACACACACACACACACACACACACTGTAAAAATAATATCTCAGAGAGTTTAGAAAATAGGAAAGGGGAAAATAGACCCGGTATCCATATATGGCAGCTTTTTAAATATATTTATACCTGATAAGTCTTTTTACATGTGTATTTTACTGCCTGATTATTATATTTGTGACTATTTGGTACTGCTGGGACCCGTAACGTGGAGGGTGAGCTGCTCCAAAGGTTGTTACTCCATGGACTGGTAACGTGCCTGCACCCCTGCTCCTGCAAGCAGGAACAGATCTCGCTGCTGCTCCTGAGTCTGCTGCACAGTTCACCACCACTGCAGTCCGAGAGTAGCCCGCCTCTGCAGGGGCAAGTGTCTCAGGATCTTCAGAGAATACTTTAGTATAGCGCCAAAACAATTTCACCAAAGCTTTGTCCAAAACAAACTTTTATAATATGGACTTAAAATCATAAAAAATCAGTATACAACAATCCTTAACATTTCTTGGATGTTTATGATATACCAAGTTCTGTGCTGGGTATTTGTATTTATTAATTCATTTATTTCTCTTCACGACCCCTTAGGATGGGATTATCCCATTTCACAAGAGAGGAAACCGAAGCACAGAGAGGGTGTCCATACTTAGTGCTCACCAGGGGCTGATTCTAGCCCAGGTGGAAGCATCTGGCCTCCTGATCATACTCTTACATTTCTCTGGGGCTGTTTGCTTATAGGCCCTGCCCTCTGGGCCTGCCCTCATAAAGGGCAGGGAGTTATAAATACCCGGCATGCAGACTGGCCTCTGGAGCAGGCGAGACCATATGGAAAGCACACTTCTCAGGGCAGGCCCACATCTGTGTGTTCACTACCATGCACCCAGATCCCGGCCCAGGGCCAGCCTATAGGATGAGCTTAGCAAATACGCTGATGGAAGGTCAGGCCCAGGAAATGATACTTGTTTCCATTATGCACTTGTTGCTCACATATTGTTGGTTTAGAACCTTCTGGGGTTCTTTGGCAACCTGCCTGTAGGATTCAGCCAGTCAGAGGAAGCCATATCTTCATCCTTAGAGGACAGGTTTGGGTTCAGGAAACTACAAATTTTTCTTGTATCAAATGTGTCAAATCAAATATGATTCCAACTGTCTTATTAATGAGTTGGTAGCCAGACAGATTTGCTTTTGCATGAAAACAGACTGTGGGGAGAATTTCCAAAGAATACAAAAGTATTCTGGATTCCTAGTATTGTCTTTGGAAGAAGTGTACAGCCTTTCCCAGAGTACTAATCACTGTGAAGTGCTCTCATTTGGAGCACTAAGTGCTGGCCTGTTGGTTAAAATTAATCAGTCTCAGAATATGGTTGTGCCCTCACCTGCCACTGTTTGGTTGCTTTCCTGGAACACAATTTTCCTAAAACCTGACTGTACCTAGCACTGAGTGCAAAGTAAGGAGACATGGGATACATGACATTTGGGAATGTCACTGCTGTCACAACTAGAAATAATAAACCAGAATGTGGCAGCAGTTCTCAAAGTGTGGTTCAGGAACCCCTGGGGAGTCATGAAACCTTTCAGGTGTCCACGGCATTTTCAGAGGCCTTGTGATGTGCAACATTCCTCTGCCAAGGGATGATGATGGGTGCGTGCGTGTGCTTTTGTTTTAAAAACAGCTTTGTTGACTATCACACAGTACACCCAACTCAAGTTATATTCAGATGTGTTTGGTCTATATAGAGCTGTGCAACCATTGTCACATTCATTTTTAGAACATCCCATTACCCCCAGAAGAAAAACTGTACCCATTAGCCATCATTCCTCGGTCTCCCCTTTGTCCCAGGCCCAGGCAACCACCTCTCTGCTCTCTGTCTCTAGGACTGGACCTGTCCTGGGTGTTGTGTAGTCATAGAATGAGACAGTGAGTGCGTCTTCGTGCCTCGCTGCTGCCACAAAGCAGTGTGTTTTAAAGGCTCATTCATATTGTAGTTTGTATCAGCATGACTTCAACCTTTTTATTTCTGAATAATATTTATGGCTATACTACATTTTATTTATCCATTTATCAGTTAATGGACATGTAAAAGGTTTCCACTTTTTTGGCTAATACATATAATGCTTCTGTGAATATTAATGTACAGATTTGTATGTATGTATGTACGTACGTATGTACAAGTTTTTTCCTCTGGGGTATATATATATGGCAGCTCTGTATTTACCTTTATTGAGAAACTGCCAGACTGTTTTCCAAAGGGGCTGCATTGGGGGTATAACTCAGACGTAGCGCATTGGACTGAAAAGTGGCTACACATTTTACATTTCTACCAGCAGTGCATGAGGGTTCCAGCACCCTCTCCAACCGTTTTCTTTATCGGGCTTTCTAATTCTAGACTCTTAGCAAGTGTGACTGGTTTCATTGTGGCTTTGATTTGCATTTCCCCTATGGCCAGTGTTTTTGAGCAGCTTTTCATTTACTGTTGGCTGTTTGTAGGTCTTCTCTGGGGGAATGTCTAGTCACATCCTTTGCGAGTCCCTGATGAGATACATGATTTGCAAAAATGTTCCCATTTCCCGTGTCTTCACATTTTTGTTGGTGTCCTTTGAGGGAAGTTCAGACATCTTTAATTTTGATGACTAATTCATCTGTTGGTTTTATTTTTTATAAGTTTTATTATTCTTTTCTTCTAAATTTCTCAGTTTTTTTTTTAAGTTTTATTTACTTATGCACACAAGAGCTGGGGTGTAGGCCAGAGATGTGTGTGGGGTGGGTTGAGAGGATTCACCAGACACAGAGTGGGGAGCAGAACAGGTGGATTGACTGCAATACACTGCTGAGGGGAGCAGCAGGTGAGGCAGGAGAGGTCTGCTGTGCCATGTGGGAAGCTCCCTGGCCAGGGATCAAACTTGTGCTGCAGTGGCTGCGGATAGCTTCCTAGTGCTGAGACTTAACCCTTGTGCCACCAGGGAGGCCCTTAAATTTCTCAGTTTAAACTACGTGATTTCATTACACACCTATTAGTATAGTTAAGATAAAAAGTGATCATAGCATCAAATTGTTGAAAGAATGCAGAGAAAATGGGTCACTCATACATTGATACTGGGAACCAACAATGGTACAGTCATTGTAGAAAACTATATGGTTGTTTCTTTTTTAAAAAACAACTTTAATGGGCTACAGTTCACATGTGGTACTACTTACTCTCCCACTTGAAGTATACTGATAACTTCTAATAAAAGGCTTGTAAAAAAAAGTGTAGCTATTTGTGGTGATGATACTAACTAAATTTACTATGGTAATCATTTCCCAGTGTATAATCATTATGTTGTACACCTAAAACTAATAGTGTTATATGTCAATTATACCTCAATTGAAAAATACAAATATGACATTTATTGCATACCTAAAAACAATAAACTAGACACATGCTCCTCCTGTGCCCATGTGGTAAAATGGCACAGTCTGACACATACACATCACACGGTACCCTCTCCAGGAGCTCTGTGCACTCCGCCAGTGTCAAACTCCTGGTTGTGACATTGCGCTGTAGTGTTGCAAGATGTCACCATGGTGGGGGGCTAGGTGCAAGGTACACAGGTGCCCACTGTACTTTTTCTTATAGCTGCATATAAATCTAGAATTATCTCAAAAGGCTTAAAATTTTTAAAAATTCTGTTTTAATTTTAACTCAGCAAATATAGCTAGATGGAACCTATGTAAACAAAAGCTCTGGAGAGTTCGCAGTAATTCTGAAAAGCGCGGGGTTTACGCTGCGGGCCTTGATGCTGGTGGTGCGTCCCTGGTGGCATGGCTCTGTCCACAGCGTGTGGTCCAGCGGTTCATTGAGAGAGTCCAGAGTCAGACTCTGAGGTTGAATATGGCTAAGCCTATGTCAC
Source organism: Scalopus aquaticus (assembly GCA_004024925.1). Classification (NCBI taxonomy): domain Eukaryota; kingdom Metazoa; phylum Chordata; class Mammalia; order Eulipotyphla; family Talpidae; genus Scalopus; species Scalopus aquaticus. The sequence goes on from PVIJ01002305.1 coordinate 71,809, forward strand.
TTGCGGTTAAATATTCCTGGTTATTTAACCTCTTTGTGCTTTTGTTTTCAAAGGTAAAGGGGGTTGGTACCTGAACCCATTTGTAGGCTGGTGTGCAGATTAAATGTGATCACTTACATAAAGCCAAGTGCATAGCCAGCACTCTGCGACCATGAGCTCTGATTCAGGAAAGGCCCCCTGGGCTGAGGGTCGGGGGTTTAGGTTCTTGCCCCCACGGCTTTAAGTTCATCTCTGAGCTTGGCCAGTCCCTTTCCTGTTCTGGGCCTCCACTTCCTTCTGTGTATGTGAACAAGCTGCTCTCCAAGGTTCTTCAGCCCTGCTGTCCTGAGTCAGAGTGGACTAGAGAAGATGTCACTCGAGTGACACTGGGGTGAGCACTTTCCCGCTCAGTCTGTTTTTCCAGGTACCTGAACTCCCGGATGTGGGCACTAAATGAGAGAGAGCGCCTCCTTGAGAATTCACTTCAGGTATTCACTGCCAGGTGGCTCTGAGGTGAGAACCAGGAGCATCGGGAGATGGAGAGGCGCCTGGGTGTTAGCAGTCCTGCTCCCTTTGGTGCCCCAAGAAGCCCTTCTGTTTGGTGTGTGGAGCATGTGCTCTGCAGCCACACTCTGCTGACACCTACTGTGTGGGCTTGTGCTCCTCATGTAACCTCCTTGAGCCTCAGGGACCCCACTTGTAAGACAGGATAATACAGATGCGCACCCCATAGGGGAGGCTTCAGTGAGATAAACCTCCAGGAACCTCCAGGGAACAAGGGCTGTGCGAGATCGGCACCCACCGCACTGCAGCTTTATTGTGACTTAGAATCCCCGGGGGTTTTTCTGCTTCGTGCTCTCTGGGCAGGGAGGTGCCTCTGTCCTGGGAATGCCATTTGTTCCCGACTGGTCTTCTGACTGGCCTGGGCACAGGCAGTGAGGGGGAAATGCATTCGCCCGCTTTTACCAGAGTTAATCTGCTTTGACCAGGTCCTTTTGTTGAACCAGCTGCTGGAGGTGGGTTGCTCCCTGGTTCCTGCTTACCTGAAAGTGTCTCTGCATATTTACCCACCCTAACTTCCTTATGGGACAGTAGACATTTACTGTGCCTATTGTCTCTACTCCGTGTTGGCCTAGGGTGTTCTTTGTGTGCTGAGGAAAGGTTAAGGTGTGGCAGAATTGCATTAAGGCCAAGAAAACTACCAGGGCACCTGGTCAAAGCTGCACAGAGGCCTGTGGAACTGGGCTGAGATGAGCAGAGTGCCTTTGGTCTAAATGGAGAATTCCGTTGTCAGAGCAAATGGGAGACATGACTGAACAGGTAGCTCCTCAAGGATGGGCTGCCCTCACACACAAATGACCCCCCCTGCCCTCCGTGGGGCCCCCTGTCCCTCCCAGCATCTGCCTGCCTACTAGTGCCTCCCTACTAGTGCCTACTAGTGTCCTTCTCTCCCATACCTTGGCCATCCCTGCCCACAGTGTGCCCCTTTCCCCAGTCTCGGTGCACCCTGACAGGCCGCCGGGCTGGGGATAGGCCGTCTGGGGCTGAGTCAGCACTGGCAGGACTCCTTAGTTTCCCCTAGCCCTGCCTGTGCTGCTTCCCATCCCCGTTCTCTCCAGGGGTACAGTGCAGCCAGGCGCCTCACACAGATCTCCCTCCTCCCCCGTTGTACAAAGCCTTTTTTTTTTGCTTCATGCTTCTTCCTCCTTATTCCCTGGGCAACTCTCCAGCACCCTCTCTTGTTCCCAGCTCATCACTGTGAGCTTCTTTTTTTCCTTTTCTGTAGGATCCAGAAATGGAGCGAAGTGGGAGAGGCTTCAGAAAAATCTGAGCTCCTCTCTCTTCTGTTACCCCTTAGATCAGTGGGTCCCAATTTCTTCACATCTCACATGATATGGGAAGGGGCTTCTGTGGACAGATGTGTTGATCCTAGTAAATCAGTAAAGACTCTCCCCCCAAAAAACAAGGGTTCTGGGTTGAGTAAGTTTAGGAAACACTAGGGTAAGAAAGCTAGAGAAGTGTATTTATTAGGACACTAGAAGAGGGAGCTTTGGCAATGTGGCATTTCACCCGAACCATTTTATTGGTGGGACCTTTTTCTGTTTATTAGCCCAGTTGTTTGTCCAGGGAGGTTCATACTTGGCTGGCTGGGTTCCTTTCAGATAGACTCCAAAGGAGAGGTGGGAGGGAATGGGCCATGTGAAGTACTTGGCTGCATTGTACCCCTAGGTGGAAAGGTGATGGGCAGCAGGGTGGGAAGAGCCAGGGGAAGCTGGAGAGTTCATGAAGAGGTTACCTGCCAGCATTGACTCAGCCTGAGGGGGCTTGGGCACTGGGATGATGCTGTCTGGAGATGGAAGTTTAGGATCTATGGCCTACTCCCAAGTGATGGCACTTGCGGATTCATCTAACTGGAGGGTCTCTAAATTGCCACTAGGTGGCGCTGGTTCTCCAGGAGCCTTGCAGAAATGCCTGTACCCCTCCCAGCAAGAATTTACCCTTTTCTCCAGACTTTAGAACTCCATGCCCTTTGTACAACCTCCATAGGTCAGCTTTGGCGTTTGGCCTCTCCTTGACCCTCTCACTCTGCACCTCTCCTGACCAGGCTCAACCTGCCTCTGGGCATTTCTTTCATCACAAACCTCACGAGTTGAACATTATACAGATGAAAACTTAGCACATAGCACAGGGTTTCCCCCTAAAACTCTTCATTTGCCAGTGAGAAGAGTGGAAAAGTAAGACTTTGTTCCATCAGTGTTAGAAATGAATGCTTTCAGTTCTGTCTTGGGGCAGGTTGATGTTGTGAGAGGTATATAAACAGAAGAGTGAGACAGAGACAGAGAGGAGAGAAGAGATTAGGCGGCTGGTTGCGGGGAAGAGGGAGGCAACGAGAACTGCAGTAAAGGCGGATCAGCACACTTGAGTGGCCCAAGGGTGTTGTGACCTGCCTTTGAACTGCTGGCTGGCTAACCACTCTGCCCGGCTCTTAGCAGCTCTAAGTCATCCATTGCTGGGGTGTCTCCATGCAAGGAAAGTTCTCTGAGTACTGCACAGGGTCTAGAGTAGCTCATCACTGTTGGGACACTGGGGTGACGAGGAGGCTCAGGTGGAAGTGGGTAATTAAAAGAGCCAGGGGCAGGATGGCCTTCTCAGACCATGGATTACCATCCTATCCCCTGGATTTCCTGGCTGGATAACCTAGCTCTTGGTAACTCCAAGTATGATTCAGGGAGGGATTTATTAAGTATGTAGACTCTCAGGCCCCACCCTAGACCAACAGAATCAGGCTCCGCATTTCATTTGAATCTTGGAAGATTCATGTCCCCATGTTGAAGTATGTGAAGCGCGATTTTGTTCTTACCGTCTAAGAAAATTCTGAAACTCAGGCACCGTTTTAAGCTAGTGCTGAGATATTTGGAATCATTCCATGACTTTGATTGTACCCACTTCTAATTTTCAACTCCCATTAAAAGATTAGTAATGAAAGGTAGTTTTGGGGAGGTTCTTGTAATTTGACAGTAAACTGAGGTTTTATTCTGGAAAATGTCCAATGATTCCTTCAGCCAGTGTTTGCTGCTCTGTGCCAGTGTCCTGAGTTGAACCCAAGATAAGGATAGTGGGGGGCTCTGGATAGGTAACCTCCAGCAGTGATACTGTGTCCACAAAAGTGACAGGTTGTTTTTTTCTGGGGCAATACAGCTTGAAGTCTAAAAAGGGCTTGGTTTGATGAGTCCTGCCAGCTGTGGGTCACTGTATTAGGGCTGGACCATAAAATGCTGTTTTTTCCACTTTTGGCAAGATTTGAAATGGCCTCTTTTCCTGGCTGTTTGGTGCTGAGTAAAAGGTAAGGCCTTGGAGGAACAGTCACTTTCCCACTGCCTGGTTTTCTGGGTCAAGATTAGGTCTTGACCCTTTCGCATTTGTTTAGCAGCCCCCAGGCTCTGGGAAGGAAGGTCTAGCCAGGGGATCCAATTCTCTTCCAGATTCTCATGGTCCTTACGGATCAGCACTTCGTGTTTGCTGGACAAATGGAGGGTGGATATGAATGAAAAATGTTTGGATTTGAATGAAATGACCGATAACAATTCTTTGCCTGCCTCCAAGTTGTCAAGAGCGTCCCCTTTGCTGGATAGGAGGAGGGTTTTTTCTGTTTCTGTGTGGCTCCTCACCTGTCTTGAGGGCAGTGTCAAGGGCAATGTTTTTGAACAATGGTGAAAAGAGTTCCTTCTTTGATTTTTAATAGATGGCAGTTGAGTTTCTGCATGAACTGAATGTTCCATTTTTCAAAGTTGGATCTGGGGACACTAACAATTTTCCTTATCTGGAAAAGACAGCCAAAAAAGGTGAGTGTTCAATTTTTGTTAGGCGAAAGTCCAAATTGTCTTTTACTCCTTTAGTAACAACTCAAGGAGCTTTTAGGAACCATTTTAATCAGCAAATACTTTTCACATCACCATGGGCTGACTTAATGGAAATAGATTAAGGTTAAGACAACTTTGTAAGTTTTTCTTTAGTTAAAATGATTTCATTTATAAAAAACCATATGTGAGAGTATTATATCAAACTTCTTTGAGGATGAGAATATCATGTAGGTATAATATCTAATGTCTGCACATGACAGTTTTGTAGGGTGGTTTTACAACATGAGTGATTGCATTTGATCCTCGTAACAGCTGTTGGGCGAAAGCCGGTGATACGATTATTGCAGCTTTATACTTTCTACTAGGAAGCGACAGCTCTGGGTTTCCCATTCACTCACACTCTTGATTCTGGGGTCGGTGCTCACCCTACCACATTGTGCAATCTCTTAATCAGATGATTAAGTCCCCATCTTTCTCTGGGGACTGTGAAATCCCTCTGCTTCCTCAGTTCAGTTCACTATCTACATGTAACATTGGAGAGTGAAGGGAGTCTCCATTTCCCATGGTTGAGGGCAGAAACTGGCCAAGCTCCCCATCTGTTCCCCCACACTGGCTAGCACGGTGTTTAAAAGGTGCTTGTGGAGGCTCAGTTGAATGTGAGACCAATCACTGGCATGTACTTGCGGGGGAGTCGCGAGCTCTAAGCAGAGAGCTGATGGTGCCAGTGTTGGGTCACGCAGGCCGTCCGATGGTGATCTCCAGTGGGATGCAGTCAATGGACACCATGAAGCAAGTCTATCAGATCATGAAGCCCCTCAACCCCAACTTCTGCTTCCTCCAGTGCACCAGCGCCTACCCACTCCAGCCTGAGGACGTCAACCTGCGCGTCATCTCGGTGAGCAGGAGGGAGGGCCACTGTCTCCGTAGGCCACTGCAGAATGCTCTTCTGGGGCCATTTGCTGTGGGGAAGTGTAGCCTTTAGAACTAAGATTCAAACCAGCCTTGACATGCTTAGTAATGTGAACATCCTTTGTCTTAATGTTTAGAATCAAATTAGCTTGACTGTATAGTTAAGAAAACATATCCTGAAGAGAATAATTTAATTAAATGGTTTTAAAACCACTCTTAATTTCTCCCATGATAAAACTGAAGGAGACTTCACAATTGTCTTTCTCCATTTTCTTTGTCCATATGTATGCCCCATTAGAGGTCCCTCTTCTATGACTTGCTGGCTCATACTATGTCTTAGTGTGCTGTTGCCACTCCCCTTTTTTTGCTATGAAATATACATGAGATTTACAGTTTTAACCATTTTTAGGTGTACAGTTCAGTGGCATTAAGTACATTCACATTGTCGTGCAACCATCCCCACCATCCATCTCCAGAATTTCCTCATCTTCACAAAGTGAAACTCTGTCTCCATTAAATACTAACTTCTCATTCTCCCCACCCCAGCCCCTGGCAACACCCACCATTCTACTTCTGTTTCTGATTTGACTGCTGTGGGTACCTCATGTAACTGGACTCACATAATATCTGTCCTTTTGTGACTGACTTATTTCTTCTAGCATAACGTCTTCACAGTCCATCCACATTGTAGCATGTCAGAATTTCTCCCTTTTCTGAGCAATATTCCATTATATGCACGCGCCACGTTCTGTTTATCCATTCATCTGTTGATGGACATTTGGGATCTTTCCACCATTTGGCTGTTGTGAATAGTGCTGCTGTGAACATGTGTGTACAAATACTGTTTGTTTTTCTTCATACTGAGATGTAGGAGACCTTGTAACGTCTGGTTTTTCCTGCAGTCTCTTACTTGCCAGCTCGCTTTCTTATTTTCTACTTGCAATTCTGAGCAACCCTGAGGTCAAACTAGTTCCAGAGATAGTCTTGAGGGAGCTTTCTCTCCCAGGATTTTGTCTACTCTGACTCATTCATTTTCAGATCTGGGATCTGACAGCCTCTTGGTGGCAAAGCTGATACTAGAATCCTTTCTGTCGTATTGTCTTAGCCACATCAGTTCTTCCTGGTAGCACCTGAACTTAATTAGAAATATACTCGTATATGTAATTATCATATAAAAACATTATAGTAATGTTAGTGGAATTCTAAATATATACATAGATATTCTAAGTATATAAACATATAATCCTGGTATTAAAATTAACCAATTTTCCTTCTCTGTTTTCCTTTTAGTATTGTATTTGACATTTTCTTCCCATGATAATATATAACATTTTGTATACACAGTCTTCACAGTTAACCATAAAAAATTAACTTTTTTTAACTGACACGTATATTTTTTAACCTAAACTTTTATGTACTTCCCAGTTCTAATAGGCTTTTCTGTATTTCTAGTTCATCTCTAATCATGTTACTTTAAAATTTTAAAAATATTTAATATGGAGAGTGAGCATCCTCTGTAATTCCTTCCCACCGAGGTTACTAGGATTAATAATTTAGTGTATGTGACTCCAGCTCTTTCTTTCTCCATGGATTACAGGTCCCCTTTCCCTCCCGTCCCCTCCTGAGTTGGGGTCCTGTCCTCCCTCTTGATAGCCGATCAGGGAAGTGACAGTTCGGTTGCCAGCCCACCTCCTCTCAGGTGGCCCTGCCATGTTACAGCAGGTTTCATTCCCCAGCTGCAGCCTGCCCTCCCTGTCCCTCATACACCCTTTGGCCTTTGCTTTTCAAGACCCTTTCTGGGTCCTTCTACTGTATTTAAGCTTTCTGATCACCCTTACTAGCAAAATTCACTCGACTTAGAATGTCTTTTCTTGCATTCTGTAAATTATAGATAAGTGATTAATTAATTATGCAGCATTTCCACCAAAGGATTGTTTTGAGATTGGGCTGTATATATTATTGATGATGATCTGTATGAATATAACCCACTTGCTTTCAGCAGCTCAGGGTAATTAAATGGAACAGATGCCTTTTGAGTGAGTTCAGGCATTCAGTTAGAGTTGGGTTCTTATTCCTGGTGGTTTGCACAGTGTAAAACAGTTTTAAAGTGCATTCGTGATAACAATAGCCATTATTTTTTGAGCATTTGTAGTGCGCTGAGTGTGTGTCATGCATTTCCAGCAGCCCTCGGCAGGTACTGTTATCATCTCCAGGAGAGAGGCTGGGAGAGCCTAAGAACCTTGTCCATAGTTACATAGATAGTAAGTAGTTAAATTGGGACTCCAACTCAGATCCTTCTGACTCTGGAATGTATGCATAAACATCACGATTTTTAACCTTTTTTCTTTTTCTGTTTTAAAGGAATATCAAAAGCTCTTTCCTGACATCCCCATAGGGTACTCTGGGCATGAGACAGGCATTGTGATCTCTGTGGCCGCAGTGGCTCTGGGGGCCAAGGTTCTGGAGCGTCACGTAACTCTGGACAAGAAATGGAAGGGGAGTGACCACTCAGCCTCTCTGGAGCCTGCAGAGCTGGCCGAGCTGGTGCGCTCTGTGCGGCTCGTGGAGCGGGCCATGGGCTCCCCAACCAAGCAGCTGCTACCCTGCGAGACGGCCTGCAACGAGAAGGTGGGTTCTGCCCGATGGTGCCCGTTCCGCTGTCCTGAGAGGGGCCAGTCAGTCCCACCCTGCCAGAGCCCAGTCCAAAGGGAGGATGGAGGCACGTCACAGCAATCCGCTAAGTTTTGGGGGATTGTATTAGCAGCAGGAGAAACTTTAGCGGTTTCTCTGAGCATCATGGACCTGTTATAGTTCCCCCTAAGTCTCTGCTTCGGTGGCCCTGGGGCACTGGATTCCAGGACACGTTGGGTGGGTGGTGTCGTACAGGGCCCATGGAGTAGATGCAGCTATGTGAAACATTCAGGCCGAGGGGTTCCCCGAGTCAGTGGGGGCAGGGCCTGTGATAGGTGGAGCAGTCCTTCAGCCCGGAAGGTACTGGTGGAGGGGGGCTGTGTGTTGTCAACAGCTTTCGGTGGGGGTGTTGCCAATATCCTCAGGCGCAGTTTGGGCTGTGTCACACTGACCTTTAGACAGAGGGCTTGGTGAGGCCAAGGAGCGCTGCCTGGCAAAATGACCATCTGGGCTTCTTGAAGCGGAGGCCTAGACCTGGATAGTCCTCTGAGTCATAGAGCCAGGCATCCTGGGGCTGCCAGGGGTGCAAATGCCACTCGTCTGCTGAGTGCCATCTGGGTCGAGGCAAAGGTCAAATGCCTGGCATGCATGGGAATACTGCCATCTTTTATCTAGTGGGTCCTATGCCCTACCTGCTAATGAAAGAAACAAATACAGGAAACTAGAATAATAGTAAAAAGAAACAGAAAAAGAAAAAAAGAAGCTTCGGCCTTGTAGAAGAAAAGAGGAGCAAATTATACCAGAAATCAGAATGAGAGTTATAGCAGGAAAGCACTTAATTTGGTTCCGAGCCTCCTTGCTCCCTGAGCAAATAGTGACTAGCAGACGCAACAGTCTGGCAATCATCTGTTGGTAACCACTGTGGCCTGGCTCTACATTGTAAACAGAATTGATTTTTTGGCTCGTCCATGGAGGCTATAAAGTGATAGAGTAGATAACTTACAGCTTTCATGGAGAAATCTGAAATGCTGGTCATGCACTTCAGGTATCCTCATTCCTCCTACCTGGGCACCCTGTCTGCGGCCACACCCACTGTCCAGCAAGCCCTGTTTTACTGAGCAAGGTGGCAGCAAGGTTTGTGGTCCTTGAGGGGATGGGGCTAGCAGTTAGGAATCCCAGGTTCACATTCCAGCTCTTTGTGACCTTGACCAAATCACTGCTCCCTGCAGGCGTCCACTTCTTCATGTTTAAAATTAGTTATCTCATTGCAATGAGGTCGATGATGACAAAGGTAGTCACAGTCTCCATTTATCAAGAGTACCTGTCCAGGTACATTACATATGTTATCAGTGTCTTTAAGTATTCTGATGACATAGAGGCACTGGTACTCCCCATTTTGTGGAGAAGCTCAGCCACAGCTTATGCCCAGAAGGCTTTGAACCTGGCTTTCTAGCTCCATAACCTGAGCCCTTTCCTTTACACTTTATTGTAAAGGCCCCTCATTTCAGTCTCTGACTTTACCCTACACTGCCGAGTCCGTGTTGTGGGTGAGATCCTGTTCTAGGTACCGAGTCAGTAATAGTCAGTACCATACTCTCCAGACACCCTTTGAAGAATAACCAGGAACCTGGGGTAGGATGCAGCATGCAGCAGGTATTTCTCTGAGATTGACACTGAGTCTTCATTTTATTCATAGCTGGGCAAGTCTGTGGTGGCCAAAGTGAAAATTCCAGAAGGGACCATTCTAACGCTGGATATGCTCACTGTGAAGGTGGGTGAGCCCAAGGGTTACCCTCCTGAAGACATCTTTAGTTTGGTGGGCAAGAAGGCCCTGGTTACTGTTGAAGAAGATGAGACCATCCTGGAAGAATCAGTAGAAAACCATGGCAAAAAAATCAAGTCTTAAAATAAAATGTCATTTTCTGAATTCTCAACTGCCTTGTCTGCCGGGTGTGTTTAGTTGAGGGGGGGCAGGAGTAGCGGTCTCCAGAGACCGGACATTCATCCACTCCCTTCCCTAGACAGTAGACAGCTTGGGGCCAGCCCTGTATCAAGCCTGTTAGAGGGATACTAAGGAGGAACACCCAAGTCTCCGTTTAGGCTGGCTGACCCAGAAGCGAATCATCACTCTCAATTTGCTGTGCGAGTCCTCTCCTATAAGCCTTTGTTCTTACTGACCACAGGGCCAACCCAAGTGACCCCAGATCCCACTTCTTTTGAGACCTCCAGCTGTCTGTTCTCTTCCGTGGCCCTCATCCTCTGCCTGCCCTTGAGTTGTGTGTCCAGAGAGCTGGACAATCACTTGGCATTGGAGAAGAGGTTGGTGAAAGGGTCACCATGCAGACAGAGAATGCAGGAAGCGCTCATCCTCTGTGAGCAGAGAGAGCGAAATGGCACTCACTCCATTCAATGAGATGGGCTGCTTCGCAGGTGCCAGGTCTGCTGGAGGTACAGATGAACGGCGCACAACTCAAATCCCTTCCTCATGAAAGTTCCATTCAGGTGAGGACAGATGTGTAATAAACCATGAGCATTAGGAAATAAACCACAGTCTGTTAGAAGGTGGTGTGTGCGGTGAGGCAGGGGAATCTAGCCGTCTAAGAGAGATGGGAAGTGTGGGGCTTGGTGTATTTGCAGCCCGTGATGACTTTTCAATACGGTGGTAATGCTGACATCAGCCCCATATAATCCATAATGACATAAGTCCAGTAAACAAAACTTTCTCATTATTGTACTTCCTTGAAGAGCAGCATGAACTTTTCACAGAGATTCCAAGTCATACTCTCCATTGTTCTTTGAGCCAGTGTTGAGATTAATCATTCTATTCAAATGTATTTTCAAATCTTTAATCTCTGTTACTTGTGAGCACAGGGTCTCCCTCTCCTGCGGATCCCAAAACAATTTCTCGTGTCTATACGTGTGGAAGGGGGTGGGTAGACTGTACTTATGTGTAAAAGAGAAACCCGTAAAATGACGTGTCAAGAACTGCAGTGTGATCCTATCACTTGCTGGCTGTGTTTACGCTCATTCTTTTCTCCCTATATAGCAGATCTTGAGTAAACAATCAAAATGTCCAATTCCATGGCCTTTTTTTCTGTAGCAGCAGAGAAGGTGAAATTTAAGCAAATACCAGAGACTTTTGACAGGAGAGACTTGGTGTGGAGGGGCGCGCTTCAGGGCCGAAACAGGATGTGGATCTAGAGGGATATTCAAGCTGAGAACCTGTTGCGGGTTGTTACCCACAGGATGCCAGGCAGTTGCCCCAGGTCCTGGCAGCGTAGGGTGGTAGAAAGCAGAAGGCCCTGCTGCCCTATAAACCTCCACTGGATTTCCCTTCAGGGCCAGCAATCACTGAGGCTCAGCTTTGGAAGAGCCTGCAGTCACAGGACTTCACCATTTATCTAGAGGACTGTGGTGAGTCGGGGGCGCTTGATGAGGGTGACTGTCAGAACACGCTTCTCTCTAGGGCACATAGCGGAAAAGACCTCATGTGTATGATGTATGTGGGTCAAGCTCAGGCCATGCCAGGCTGCCAATGAGAGCTGAGCATGGACATCTGGGCACATATCTAGCCCATTGGGGTTGGGAAGTTCAGGTCTAGAAGACATCCCTGCACCGCTGCCAGGTGGGAAGTGCAGTATGGGACACACAGTGAGGCAGCAGAGCGTCCTTGTCAGAATTCACAGCCTACTGGGTGCAGGCACCTTCACAAACAGCACCCCGTATGTGGGAATTTCTGAAATGTTTACCAAAAGATGTGGGAGGCAGGCACAGGAGTCACGGGAGCCGAGAAGGAAGAGCTTGAGTCTGTTGAGTTTGAACTTCATTCCGTAGGCATTGGGGAGCCCTGGAAAGCTTCTTAGCATGACCTGGGGGACTCAGGCCTGTGGCTGTGTTCATGCTCACCCCTCCTCATATGCAGCCCCATCCACGCCTGCGTGCTGTGTACCTGAGGCAACATGAACTCCCAAGAACATAGTTGGAAGGGACAGTACTCACGCTTTATTAGAAAAACACACACATTAGGAGGCACAGTAGACTTTTAAAGGCAGATTCATATCCTTTGGCTCATTGAGCCTCACGGCACTGGAATTAAGCCCCAGGCCCCTATAGATGATGCTCCAAGAAGTGAAAGATGAGTAGCCCGAACTCACATGATTGTGGGCCAAAATTGCAATTTTCTGGCTAGTGCAGACCTTGGCACCAAGTAGGCATTTGATAAAAGTCAGTTTTTAGCCTTCATATTTCAGCTCAGTCTCTGGCACGTGAAAAACAAATTCCTATCTTGTGGAAGACCTCATCTCTGAGCCCTAGGAAGGTAAGGTAGGTACTCCAAAGGTAGACCCATTCCCAGAGTGACCAGGCAAAAACAAAGCATGACAGGCCTGTTGAGAGAGGAGAGGGAGCAGGCGCTGGCCAGTCGGGCTCATTTACTCCAACAGTACTGCCTGGCGGACATGTACACGGACCCCAGCTCCACTGTTAGCTGTGTGACCTTGGGCAAGTTACTCATTATGAGTCTCAATTTTGCCATGTGTAGAACTGGAATAACTTTCTACCACCCAGGGATGTGAGGCTCCAATGAGTTAACAATTGTAAAGGATTAGGATAGCGCCTGTGCAAAGAGAAGTGGCTCTTTGGGCTCTGCAGCTGTGGGAACAACTGTTGGTTTTCAGGGATAAAGAGAGACGTGGGGCCAAGTGTACCCATCTTCCTCTGTCAGGATTGTCTTCTGCAGTCAGAATTCAGCTCTGGGCTATCCCCAGTAAAATTAATTTTCCTTTTCCCAGGATTCCTGGAACACAGTGCTTAGGCATCTCTTCAGCTAGAGTTTTTAATTACTTGGTTAGAACCAAAGGCACTTTTGAGTATTATATTCTACTTGTGTTAGATTGCTCCATATGAAAGGGCCATTTTTAGGTCAAAAACTATTGGAAATTGGCAGTTTTATATAGTTCAAGCTAATGAATGCACCTTAAGTCAGTTTAAGCCACGAGGGCATTTTCCTCAGCCCACCACTGCACCTATGAAGATGCTTTAACACAGCATGACCAAAATCACCTAGAGAATTTGACAAGTTGGGATGTTGACTCTTCAGAACTGAGGCACAGATCCTGGAAAGAAGCCTTTTCCTCTTTGCTAGGGGAGCTGGTCGCCTGGTAAGCTCTTACTGATTTGGATTTCTCTGTTACTTCTTTTTGGAAAACAAGGCTCTGAGTTTTTTTGGCAACACCTAGATCTGAGGGGTTTGAAGAGGAAGAAGACATCTGGGCTGCCCAAACCCCACTCATGGCTCCTCTCCTTTTGGTTCTAAGACAGTTGGAAAAACTGTCGTTGCTTAGCAACAGCACCTGCTGATTTCTTCCCAACATCCCCTGAGAAATAAACAGTACAATCTTGCAGGCTGAAAACTGGACCGGAAGGGCTAATCAGACTTCCCAAGAGGCTAGGCATGATGCAGCTCTAAGTCACCACAGGTGACTTCAAGTAACTCTTTTTCAGGGCCTTTGTCTCCCGGATGTATAATGCGGTCAGGCTGAGTAATCTGTGAGGCCTTTCTGTGAGGCTCAGCTGTTCTGAGAGTCAGTGAGAGAGCACTGCTGGTCACTCACTCACTGCCTGCAGCGAAAGGGATTTTAGAAAATTTTCAGAGTGGGGAGATACTATAGTATCTAACGGATATCTTAGAAAGCTTCCAATCTGGCTGGAAAGAGGTCCCAAATTTGTGACTCTGACAGGAAGATTTTTGTGGCTTGGGAAGATTTTCTAGTGCAGTTAAGCCTGGGGAAGAATGAAACAGCAAAGAGAAGGACTTTCCTGTAAAAAAACGTGGGGAAGGTGTGTGGGGCGGGGTGGGGGGGAGGTGCGGACATGGCCAGGGAGTAGTGCAATGGAAAGGTGTAGCGATGAACGTATGTGAGACAGAATTCAGGTCAGACTGTCTTTGAAAAGAGCAATAGGAGCAAGATGAGGATAGGGAGTTGGAGGCAGACTAGAAGAGACTTGAATGCTAGGGCAAGGTGCTTGGCTTTTTTACCCTGTTATCATTGGGAACCTCTTGAGAGTTGAGAGACTCTAGGGTAAAGGATGAGAAGGTGTGAAGGGTCAGGTCAAGAGGCTTAAGAGGCTCTGAAGGTGACAAGGACAAGCTGAAGTGGAATGGAGGAGACAGATCCAAGAGACAGGAGGAAGGGTCAGACTGGTTACTTCTCTTCAGCCACTTATTTACTGTGTGCTTATTATGTGCCAGGTGGTACTCTGCTGTGTAAGGGAGAAGGTCCAAGGCGGAGGACATGTATTCTGATATGGTCAGGGGCACTTGGAGACTGTGGGTTTTCAGGAATTCGGACTAAAGGCAGGACTAAAGGCAGTGCAGTTAAGTGCTCTGGTGGTGGTCCCGGTAGGGAGGTCCAATGAACGAGCAGCAGCAAAGGAGCTGCGTGGAGGGCACGTCTGAAACTAGTCTAGGAGGGGAAATGTTCAAAACACTAGGCAGGGTGGTGCTGCAGAGGAGGTGATGGAGAGGGGAACAGAGTAGGCAGGCAGTAGGCCAGCCATGGCTGGGTCTGGTGAGACCAGAGCAGTGAAGGTTCCAGGGTCTCACTCCAGTCCCTCCGGCCCCTAGGGCAGCCGGGTGATGCTGATGGTCCCTTCCCACAGCCTCAGAGCTGGGTAGAGTGGTTCCTGGAAGGAGGAGCGGAAGGTGTGCAGGTGGCTCATGCCGCCAGTCACGTCGTAGAAGGAGAGGACACCGGCTTCGTAATCCAGAAAGACACCGAGCCGATCCAGGTCCTGGCGTGGCCGCACGCGGTTGCGCATGCCGTCGTGGAAGGCCCAGTACTCGAGGTCATAGCGCTTGAGGCACCAGGACTGGCGATTGCAGCCCAGACGAGCGGCGGCCGCGTTCCCGTGGCGTCGCAGGGAGGCGTAAGCCGCGCCCACCCACCAGCCGATGCCCGCCTCCTGCAGGTCCACTTCCCAGTAGTGGCGGCCTGCGGCGAAGCAGTCGCTACCCAGCACCTGCCACAGCTTGTCGAAACGCATCATGGGCGCGGGCCCCAGGCCGCCCAGCAGGCCGAGGTGCACTGCCAGGCGGTCGGCCGAGAGGCGCAGGCGCGCGTGCATCGTGTCTGGGTCCAGCGTGGGCGTGCGCGCGTCTGCGGAGGGTGGGGACAGGAGGCCACGCCTTGTGGGCGGGGGCTGCGCGGCTCCCGCCCCCGAAAAAACCTATCCGCCTCCGCCCACGGCCCTAAGTGTGTTCATAGCATAAAGTGGGAAAACAGCCAAATCGCTTTTTCAACCCTGATATTCTCTAGGAAGGTGGTTGGGATGCAGGGTAAGGAGAGGAAATTTTATTCTACACTCTTTGCACGGTCTGAATTTTCTATTATAGAATTTCTAAAATTTTTATTAAAAATGGAACCTATCACTAACACCTGGGTGTATGTCTTTCCATATTTTACCAGACGGTTTATAGGCTTTTCCAACTTTGGTATCATACAGTACATGAGCTTGGGTAAGGGGTTTTTTAAATTTTATCGATGTATTTATGAACATTTTTATCACCCTAAAAATACCTTTTATAAGACGGCAATCCTAAGATTTTGATGGATGGATGTATTGCAATTTACTCTATCCTCCATCCCCCTTTTTCCTAATGTTTAGACTTTTTAAAGAAGCTTTTGAAAACATGATTACATCTTTATGTACCTGATTATTTTTTAGGATATACTCCTAAAGGAGGAATTGCTGGGCCAGTGGGGGTGATTGTTTTTAAGCCTTTGGTAAATGTCACCAAATTATCCTTTGGCAACTATTGTTAATTTGTCCTCCAGAGAGGTGGTAGTGATTTAAACTCCCAATAAGGGTTCCTTTTACCATATAGGTATAGACATGAAGTTTAAAAAAGGAGCTAGATCTTAGGGTATATATGTGAATGTTCAGCTTTAGTAAATACTCCCAAATAGTTTGCTAATATTTTCAGTAGAGATTTATTCCTAGTTTTTAAAAATGTTACAGAAGATGTTTGTAAATTTTCATTTTCTAATTGTTTATTGCTAATATACAGAAAGTAATGTAAGTGCTTTCCCAGTGGGGAGGGAGGGCCAAGGAAAGCAGCATCAAAGGAGCTGCCTTGAGGGCACCTTTGAAAGTTGCCTAGAAAGAGAACTGTGTGCACTGACTTAACACCCAGTACCTGTTCGGATTTCACGTTAACTTATTTATTTGAGTTACTTTGGATTTTCTGAAAATAATCATGTCACCCATGACTGAAGATCTTTCCCCCCCTTTTCCAATCCTTATAACTTTCATTTCTTTTTCTTGCTTCGAGGCACTGTCCGGGACATTTGGAACATTGTTAATGTTCTAAAAGGAACATATTTATGGTTACAGTGGGCACCCTCCTCACTGACTGAGTAAATACCCACCATACACACATCTGCACATCAAAAGACATGCACGAGCGTTCATATCAATGTTACAATAGTCAAAACCTGAAATCACCCAAAATGCTGTGCAGATAAAATGTGTTACACTGTATTCATGCCGTGGAATATTTTATAGCACTGGGGATGAAGAAACTACTGCTCTACAACACAACAATAAGGATAAATGTCACAAATTTTGAGTGACAGAAGACACAAAAGAGTATAGTCTGAAAAGAGTACATAGTCTTTACTTGTCGAAAAACAAGTAAAACTAATCTGTACTTTCAGAAGTCAGGAGAGTGGTTACCGTTGGGGCTAGTGGATAGGACATGGCATGAGGAGGGCTTCACGGAGCTGGAAATTTCCATTTCTTGGCTTGAATTAGGCTGTAGAATGTGTTTACTTTTAAACCATTAGCCTGCACCCCTATGATTTGTGCTCTCCTCTTTATGTACTTTATATTTCAATTAAAGTTTTTTTAAAAATGCATGCTCAGTAATTCTACTTTGAGAAATTACTCCTAAAATACAATACACCAATGTGGTAGGTGTACTCATTCATTCACTAATTCAACAACTGTACAGGAAAGGATGTTTATCGCACCACTGTTTATAGAAATTAAAACATAAAATAGCCCAAATGTCCAACATTATGAACGTAGTTAAATATGGTAATTTTACTCAATGTAGTATTATGCATCCTTTAAAAATAACCACAGTATTTAAATTTATTGAAATATATTGCTCAAGCTAAATTACTAAATTAAAAATTTATAAAAGGCTATCTATAGGATGATCCCATTTTAAGAATCTGCACACATATGTACTTTAAAATGTCTGAAAAATATAAGCCCAAATCTTAACAGCCTTTATCTCTCTTCTTTTTGTACTTTTCTAATTTCTCCCTTTCTATAAAAAGCATGCTGTATAATTTTTTAAGGGAGAAAAGATATTCATAATACATCAATAAGTGAAAATACATTACTGAACAGTATGTATAGTATGACACCATGGTTGCAAAATAATAAATATTGACTATATAATTTATACATAGATATAGACATGTAGTTATACCAAAGAAAACTAAAAGGGCAAATAATAATAGTTATTACGGGAGAGTAATGTATAAGTGATTTTCTTTTCAAAATCTTTGCTTTTCTTTGTTTTCTAATGTTTCTGCAATGAAGATGTCTTGTTACTGATTTTTGAAAAAAAAAAAACAACAAAGATTTTTAAAACCCAAGTTAAGTCTCTTAGGAAAAAAGTGGGGGGTCTATTTCTACAAGCCCATCCCACAGCCCACCTTCTTCACCCTCTCCCCACTTACATTTCAGGAAGAGCTGGCGTTCTGGAGGAGGGCTTGTTTTCAACAAGGAGCCTGGCTTGGCGCAGGAGGAGCCCAAGAGCTGGCAGTTCAGGTCTGTAATAAATGTGATAAACGAATGCTTGGTGCTCATGCAAACAGCACCAATAATAAAACTACTGAAACTATTACAAACTGGAGATTCCCGAAGTCTCAACCCAAGAATCCCTTGCACATTTAAGTAGGAAATATAAATTCACTCTGAGCAAAGCTCAATGCTAAGAAGAAACATACTTTCCATGACAGGAGGTGAATCCAGCATGGCAGGGCGTGCCAGAGAGCCCCAGGCAGGGTTGGCGGGCTCCCATGGAGCCTGGGACTCAATTCCGTGTTCAACAGTATAGGGTGGCGGCAACCTCAAGACAGAAATGCAAGTCCAGGATAAAGATGGAAAACAAGAATTTAAGCTGATCCTCAGAAAGATCACGTTCAGGTCTCTCTCATGAGAGGAGGTTTGGGGGGAACCCAAGGCATGGTCTGTTTTCCACAGCTCAGTCAGGTAATGAGAGAACTAGGTCCCCTGAACCACCACCCAAGCCATAGAGTGCTCCCAGTTACAGAGAAGGGGTGACAGGGACTCGGGGCCTTGAAGGGATCAGGGGACGCTTCATGGAGGAAGAAGCACCTCAGTTGGCCCTGAAAGGATGGGGAAGACTTAGGTACCCAGAAAAAACAAAAGGATAAAATTTTTCTTAACAAGAAGGTACAGTGGGATTAAAGACAAGGACAGATACAGAGTGGCCAGTGGGGAGCCATGGAGGGTGTCTGAGTGAGGGTAGACATGAGCAGAGCTCTCTTTGGTGGGGAGTTGGGGGGGCAGGGTGAGAGTGAAGGTAGGGACTGCTGGGAGGCTCAGCTCTGAATGAGCGGCGGAGATGGAAACAAGGGGCTGCTTGAGGAAATGCTGTTTGAACTCTGTCTCTGTCAACTACCAGCTGATTGGTCTAGGGCAAGTTGGTTAACCTCTCTGAACCTCAGCTTACTCATCTATAAAATGGGAGAATGAAGACCCCTACCACCCAGGGTAGTGGTGAGGAGTTGCTGGATGAATCTGTAGAGTGATTAAACAATGCCTGGAACAGAGCAAGTGTCCGCTGATGTCATGGATGTAAGAGGCACCCCTAGTCTGTTGGGAATGGACCACTGAGAATGTAAATACGAACTGCCTTTTGGGTCCATCTCGGTAAGTTCTTGTCAGGGGAGGAGGGATGGGGAACACATTAATGCCCACCCACTGGATACCACCAAGCCCAAAGTTCCTGGAGCAGTCACTGGCTAAGATTCTTGTTTGTTAGTTTGTTTTCGTGTTTTGACTATTATTTTTTTAATTGAATTATTTAGGCTGCTATGATTCTGATGTGATTTTTTTTTTAAATAATTAAAACTCAAGAGGAATTTTTCAGTTGGACTGTGTATCCAAAATTCCAGTAAAAGTCATGAGCAAAGAGAACACCGTTACAGATTTTAAAAAAAATCTGCCTTCACAAACTAGCTCAGGTAACTCCACTACTCAGCCCCACTGCAGACTTCAGGCCTCTCTTGTGTCAGGGTGAAATGCCTTTCCCTGTTCTCTCCTATTTTCCCAAGCTTAGCAATTTATTAAGATACAGCTAGAGTGCCTGCTCTTCCAGGAAGGCTTCCTGGTTTCCCATCAAAATCATGCTGCTTCTGAGCTCTCATGGCCCTGGCATTGTGGTTACGTACTTACCCCATGAAGTTGGCCTGCTCTGCAAATGGCTGGGGCCCAGACTCCCTTCTTTCTGCATCCCAGAGGGTGCTCGGTGGGTTCTGACATCATTTTGGCCTCATTTCCTCTCCCTCTGCTTTTCTCCTGCTCTTAGGAGCTGGCACTGTTCTTCCGGGCCCCATATGACTAGGTAGTCTCCAACTTCCTTCCTCTCATCGCCCCTCTCTCCTCCCTCACCCTGCTCCTGTGACTCTGGCCTCCTCTCTGTGCCAAAGCTCATCCAGCTCTTCCATGAGTGGGGCCCTCAGCACTTGCTGTTCTCTCCACCAGGATCCTTCTCCTTGGGCCTTTGCCCCCTCAGCTGTTTGGGCTGGAATTCACCACTTCTCAGAGATGCCTTCCTTGCCCACCTGTGGGAAGAAGACCCCCCCCTTCTATGTGAACATATCTCCCCTCATCCCAGAACTTGAGAATCATAGATCCAGCTGCCAATTTGGTATCACCACATAGGTCAAAGTTCTCAAACCCAACAGATCCAAACAATTCATTCTTCCCAATTCTTTTTTTTTAAAGACACTTTTTGTCACCATTAAAAGTCTGAATTTTAAACAGATTCTTGGACTGGTGGCTCATGTCCACTGGCACCTGTATCACCCCAGGGGCTCTTTCAGAATTGCTCCCTAGTTCAGGATGCTCCGTGAGTCTTCCCAATTCAAACTCGGACTTGGCGGAACAGGTAAATAGATCGGCAAGCCTCCTGTCTGTCTTTTTTAATGTGCTGTCTGGAATAAGTTGATTAGTCATTTCTTCTGAGTCATTTTTCTGCCGTTCTCAGGCCAGGATTTCCATGATAGTTAGCAGATTTATTGGTACCAAGCGCAAGAAGTCTTCCAAATCTGACTGTTGCCTTTTAAAGTAAAACCAGCACAGAACTGGTGAAGCAAATCAGCACTGGCAGCCGTGGAGTGTATGTTGTCCTAGGTAATAGCCACACCCTGGAGATTGGGCACTTTTGCCATGAATACCCTCAGTAATAGGTTTGAATTTTCTAAACGCAGCTTCATCATTCTGCAGGTCAGGGAGTTCACTTAAAAAGCCCTCCCCTGCCCCCACGTGCCATCAGATGCAGCTTTCTGGCTCCTTGAGTAGTGTTTTTCCAATATCTCTCACAGTGAACAGAGCAGGTGCTGTCACATCACACTGCACTTTCTTAGAAAACTGATCGATCACTTTCCTCTTGACTCCCTTTTTGCTGCCTTCCATCAGGTATTTATTCTTGCAAACCACTTTGATTCAGATGAGAAGGGCCATTCCTTCCAATTCCAAATGCTCTTTCCAATCTCAGAAAGTGAAGGCTTTCTTCTCCTAGTTGCTAAGATATTTGGTGTTTCCTTTGCTCTCTCTCTCTCTTCCTCTCTTTGCCACCTGAATCCATTCCTGTGAGCCCCTTTTTGCTGTTCCTTCAACAAGCCAAACTGACTCCTACCTTACACCTCAGGACCTTTGCACTTGCTTTTCCACCTTAGCAGATATTTCCATAGATGTAACAATAGCAATAATACTAGCTGGCACTTGCATCACGCTTATTATGCCTGAGGGCCATTCTCAGCACTTCACATGCAAGGACTCATCGAATCCTTCCAATAGTGCTATGCCTGGGCCTAAATTATCATCTCTACTCTATGGATGTGGGATGCACAGTGCAGTTAAGTGCCCTGCCCAGGATGACTGGGTTGGGACACGGTGGACCTGGGACAGGAACCTGGCTCCAGAGTCCATGTGTGTGCCTACTACCATCTCGGGCCCGTCATACTTGCAGAGCTTATGGAGGCTTCCTTCAAGTCAGCTCATATGCCCCCCTTCTCAGAGAGGCCTTCCCCACTTCCCCCAGGGTGAAATACCTCCTCCTCCTGGCCATCTTCAATTTTCTCTATGCTGCTATATTTCTCTCCAGAGCACTTGTTTCTTGGGTTTTTATTTTTTTGTAGATTTATTAAATACACTTCCCTGGCTGGGGATGGAATTTAGGCTGTAGTGGTGATAGCGCTGCCACTTTGCCCCTAGGCCACCAGGGAGACCCCAGGGTACTTGTTGACATACATTTGTTGTCTGTCTCCCCCAAAGACAGAGCACCATAGTGATAGGGGCTTTGTTTTGTCCTCTGCTGTGCTTGGCACATAATAAGGGCTCAGTGAATGTTCCTGATGAATCAGGACTTGAGTGAGTGAATGAATGAAGGAAGGGATATTTCTGAGCACCTGCTTTGTGCCAGGCCCTGGAGGACCTCAGGGCTGGATCCAAAGTTGACTTGCCTTCCCGGCATTTACAAGAGGGCAGGGAGAGGGTGCGTGTGTCCTCCAGGTAGGTGATGGAGCAGGCCCTAAAGGGCGTAGGGCCGAGAGGAGCCCAAGGGGAGAGAGTAAGCCTTCGAGGTGGGGCGACCAGGACTTCCTAGGTGAGCACAGCTGTGCTGGACACACAAAGTCAGGACTAGGCCAGGCAGAGGAAGAGGAGGGGGGTGTTGCCCATTCCAGCTGGGAGCACAGAGCAGGCAAAGATGAGGTAGCACAGAATCTGGGAATTCCCGAGGGACAGAAATAGAGCTGTGTGGCTGTGAGTGGCTGGTCATGGTCTCAGAAGGGGTGAAGGCAGAAGGGTAGGTTGGGGCCCAAGCCAGGGAGCCCTGGACAGCCCAGTCAAGGGCCCTTGGGTGGGAAAGACGTGGTTAGGATGGCCATCCTCGCAGTTGTCGCTGGGCTGAAGGACACTAGGGGAGTTAAAAACATGAAGCTGATCCATACAGTGACTTACTTTCCTTAAGACGAACTTCCAGTGGCATCTGTAACACACTTTGCATGGTTTCCACTAGGTCCTTAAAGAAGCTCTTGATGGGCTCAAAGGAGACAGGATCAGGGTAGCACAGCTCGCCCAGGCCCATCTGCTGCTGCAGCTCCCGCTCAGTGGCCGTGTACTCCTGCCAGGGCACATGGGGGCAGGGCGGCTTTAGGAGCTGCAGGCTCCACTGGTGCACCCAGGGACAAGCCCAGGATAGCCAGCCCTGGGCCTACCCTCCTGACCCATGCCCAACCCCTAATAGTCCTGTTGCATCTTTCAAACCTGCTTGCTTCTCTCCATCCCTCCTGCCCCTTCACTGGTCCAGGCCACCATCACCTCTCCCTGGACACTGTGGTCTTCTCCCACTTCCTTTTCAGCCCCCAGTCCATCCTCCATTCTGTCACCAAAGCGATCTTTTTAAAGCATTAACCTGGCCATATCATTACCTTGGCTCCTACCTCTTTACATGATAAAGTTTAAACTCCATTGCTGGGCACGTAAGATCTTTCACCAACTATTCTTGTCCTCCGCATCCAGCTGCTTCTCTCAACATCTCCTCCCCTTGTGCCCCTCTCTCACTTCCAGCCAGCCTAAACCCCAGTGGTTTTCCAACCTGCCAAATTCTCATATACAAGTGGTCCTTTCAGCCTTGGATATCATCCTGGCTCTACCCGGTGAGCTCCTACATATCCTCCCATACCCAGCTCCACTGTCACTTCCTCCTAGAAATCTTCCCTGACCACCTGTACAGACACACTTTTCCTTGAGTGGTTTTGTGAATAACTGTTTTTAAGCACGTTTCCCCACCATGAGCTCCTAATGTTGAGCAGGGCCTGGTGCAGAACTGGTTGCTCAGTATGTGTCTTGTGAATAAACAAAGGAGCAAACAGAAGGAAAGAAGGATGAAGAAAACTAGCAGAATAAAGAGAATAAAGGAATAAAATGTCAAAGCCCTGAAATTATGTTTGTGATGGAAGAATCACATTCTTCTCCATGGAAATATCCCTCTGTATTAGAAATCCCTAAAAAAAACACCACCATTATGAATAAACAAATGTACCCCTCTATGCATCTTGCCCCTCTTAAAGTACAATACCCATCATGCCTGGGAGAGCACTTCACCCAGAATTTGGCTGAAATAGCTAACAGTGAGACAAGGCTGAATTTACCAGATCTACCTAAAGGCACAAGAGTGGAAATACCTGCCAGGGGTGGGCTTGACTGGTTTTGTACTGATTGATGTATTTGTCTTGTTTTCAGCCAAAGATCATGCTACTCTGTGGTAGACTCAGACATAGCCATCCTTACTTAGTGGTACTCTGCCTTGTTTCACAAGCCTATAAAGCATCTTACAAAGGTTATCCAATACTGCAGATTTCTCTTTACAGTGAGAAATATGATCAAAGAGAAAAGCAGAGTAAGAATGTAAGCTGGAAGTCAGACAGGGGAGAGGCACAAAATGCCAGCTATTTGAAAACTGTTCAGCCCTGAGCTTCCTAGTGGCCATAGCAAAGAAGGGAACAGGAAGAGTTAGGCGAGAGGAAAAGTAATCCAAGTACACAGGTGACTGCACAAGAGTACTGATGCAAGGCAGTTTCTTCATGGTACCTGTAGATAGGAGCACCACCCTCCACTATATGCTTCCAAGTGTGGAAGTGTAGAAGGCACTATCACAGGGGCTATTTCTCTGACTCTCCTTCAGCTTAAGGTAACAGCTGCTAACAGAACTCAGTGGCCAAGGATTACCATCCTTTCCCCCCTTGAGCAAATTATGACTCACCTCCTGGAGTTTACTCACTAGCTCAAAGGACAACACCTGCCCTTCCAGGAAGGGTGCCAAGAGTGTAGGGGCAAAGGGATGGCAATGATGCCCTGTGACTTTAGAGTCAGACAGACCTGGGTTCTGATCTCAGCTCTCCCACCTATGAGGCTGTGTGACTGAGCCCCAGTTTCAATGGAGTGCAAAAACCCACTTTGCAGAGTCGTAGTAAATATTAGAGCTATGAGATACATGAAGTACTGGGGACACAGACTCTCAAAAATGGTGACTGTTAATGTTATTTAATTTCTCCAAGATGTATATTATCTTCCTAACAATGTATATTTTCTGGCCATTTGTGGGGGAAAAAGAAAGTCTACCAGTTAACAAGGCAATTCTCTATTTACTCAGTGTGTAAAAATTGTGTTCAATGCCAGAGTAACCACAATGAAATGGGGGGTGGCAGGCATCACCTGTGAGGGCAGAAACCCAGGATTACCTGCAGCAGCCGTAATGGATCGGACTCCTGGCTGATACACCAGATCCTTCTGGAGAGGTCATTCATGACGTCACTTTGCTTCCCACAAAAGCTGATTCGGTCCTGGTACTCCTGGAGGGCAAGCTGTGTGTTTTTATCAATGAATTTCTTGGCCAGCATTTCTTCTTCATCAAGCAGTAGTCTGAGTTCAGTAAATTTCGACGTCAGCCAGGTTTTACTTGACTCTGCATTAGCCTAAAGAGAAAACCAGTTGCAGATATGATTACCAGCCTGGAAATCCAGAATAATCAGCATGCAAAAATTATCATAATCTCTAAAAAGGAATTTTCAGCAAGGTGGTCAGTCAGGTACAATATTAACTTAAAAAACTCAAAGCTTCTCCTATGTGCCAGCTATAACCAATTATAAAATATGTGGACAGGGCCTCCCTGGTGGTGCAACAGTTCAAGCGCAGCACTATGAAGCTGTTCAGAGCCACTGCAGCACAAGTTTGATACCCGGCAAGGGAGATTCCCACATGGAGCAGCAGACCTCTCCTGCCTCGCCCGCTGCTCCCCTCAGCAGTGTACTTCAGTGGATCTGCCCGTTCTGCTCCCCACTCTCTGGTGAATCCTCTCACCACCCCACATCTCTGGCCTACACCCCAGCTTGTATGCATAAATAAATAAATCTTTAAAAAAAATCTACAGGTTAAAAAAACAAATTAATATATGGACAAAGATCCTTTTTTAAGTAGTGGAGAAAATAGCAAAATGTCAACAACAGAAAAGACTAGTGAAAACTGTAAAGAACTAGATAAATAACAGTATAAATTAAATTGAAAGACATAAAAAAAATCTGAATGCATGGAAGTAATAACTCTATCCTTGGTTGGGAAGTTGCATTACTATGGTGTTAACATTACAAGATGTTACTTGTCTCCAAACTGGTCTATAAATTCAATGCAGTCCCAATCAAAGGGAAGTTTCTCTAAGTATATATATGTTTAGTATGCAGATCAAACAAATATCAAATTATCATGGGGAAAGTAAGTACAATAAAAGCTAAAAAATTGCTTTAAAAAGATCAGTGAAAGACAAATAAATATACCGATATTAGATATCAAAACAAACTGTAAATCTACAGAATTTAAAACTATGTGGCTTAGGCAGAGACAAAAGGAACAAAAACACAGCGTTCCAAACAGAAAAAGAACTATGAAAAATATGTATCATATATAAATGCACGCGCACACACACACAAATAATGGTGGCCATTACAAATTATTGGAAGGAGAGAACAAACTATTCAATAGTGGTACTGGTACAATAAGCAATTAACCACATACTTGATTCTTATATAAAAAATAAATTTAGACACAACCCTTTTGTGAAGTAGTCTTGCCAAAAATGTGAATCTGATTAAGCCTTTCGACCTAATTTAAAGATCCAGCTTAGATAATATACAATATAAAGGACAGATGATCGTACATTAACCATCAACTTGAGAAATATATCAGCCAGTTGAATTTTGAAGACTTTCCTTCTTAATTCAAACAAATTAAATGTCACATTTGTAAGATCATTGCAAATGTTATCACTGATTAGAGATTTGATGATAAAAATAAAATGTTAATTTTAACAGGTGTTATGATGACAGTATGGTCATCATAAAAAAGATAAGAGTCCTTATCTTTTAGAGAGAATATGCTGAAGGTTTTACAAATGAAATGTTAAAAATCCGTATGTTTGAGGTTTTCCAGAGTAAAAGGTAAACCAAAAAGATACCACCTAGAATAAAGCACTGAATATTAAAATAATAATATGGGCCTCCCTGGTGGCACAACAGGTTAAACGCAGCACTGTGAAGCTATCCAGAGCCACTGCAGCATGAGTTCGATGCCCAGCCAGGGAGATTCCCACATAGTGCAGACCTCTCCTGCCTCGCCCACTGTCCCCTCAGCAGTGTACTTTGGTCTGTCTGCCTGTTCTGCTCCCCGCTCTGTCTCTGGTGAGTCCTCTCACCACCCACACCTCTGGCCTACACCCCAGCTTGTATGCATAAATAAATCCTTAAAGTAAAATAAAATAATAATACATTAGAATGAAATACAGAATCGTTATATTTATTAAAACTGGGAAGGGAAGATCTCTGTAGATGGTCCCCAAAACACAGAGAAGAGGGGGCCTTGTAGATTTGACCACATTAAAAATGAAAACAGGGGCCTCCCTGGTGGCGCAGTGGTTAAGCGCTACGCTGTGGAGCTGTCGGCAGCGGTGTCGCGAGTTCGACACCCGGCCAGGGAGATTCCCACATGGCACGGCAGACCTCTCCTGCCTCGCCCTCTGCTCCCCTCAGCAGTGCGTTTCCGTCGCTCTGCCTGTTCTGCTCCCTATTCTGTCTCTGGTAAATCCTCTCACCGCCCCATGCCTCTGGCCTGTACCCCAGCTTGTATGTATAAATAAATAAATCTTTAAAAAATAAAAATGAAAACACAGACGCTTATATGTGTACACCCTCTGGTGCAGTAAACCATCCCAAAAAATGTTTCACACGTAGGGGGAGATTTGTGTAGCAAGAGGGCCTCATTGCTGCTGATAGGAGCAGCTGGGCAACATTTTCCATAAGGGAAGTGGACATAGGTTTATTTTATAATTATGCTGCTTTCAGACAATGAAATAACAGAGGGATTAAGAAGAAGGCTGTTCTGTTGCAGGCTACAACATGAACCTTGGAGATAGGGTGCTAAGTGCAGTAAGCCAGGCCAAAAAGAACAAATACTGCATGATTCTGCTTACGTGCAACAATCTGGAACAAGCAAATTCATAGGCAGGAAGTAGATTCAGGGTTACCAGAGGTTGGGGGGAGGGGAAGGGGAAAAATTGCTCAGTGGTTACATAGTCTTTTTTTTTTTTTTTTCTTTAAAGCAGACTTTTTCTCAACCCAAATATGTGTCAGTCACATGGCAGAACAAGCCCCGGTTTTGGGGCAGGTCTGGGGGTGCCAGGCTCCCCTGTGATGCCTGGACAGGAAGGTGTTGTTTGGCAGCATCAAGGGGCTGCTTGGGGCTAGCTAGCCTCTGTCACTCAGTGCCATATAGAGTAAACTGACTTTGGGCTAGCCTGGAAATTAGTCTGCACTGGCAGCATGGTTTCTATGGGTCCCTGAGCCTGGACATGATATATCTTCATTGAATGACCAAATGAAGGAAAGGAAATATGCCAAGAACCCTTAATTGAAACACCTTTTGATACTGGGCAATAAGGGGCACTAAAACTGGCCAAGGACACTGCCCAAATAGTTTATCAGTCAATGTCTGAGTTCTTCACCTGCATGCACAACTGCAAGGCCACTCAGGTTCAGGGAACAATGATAATAGGATATATTTAACAAAGAAGGAAAAACAAAGAGTTACTGAGGCCACGAATGTCTGTTTACCTCACCTGAAGTAGTGTCCAGTGCCTTGAAGTACTAAAACAAAAGGTGTCTAAGATGGCGTCTTCCCGCCACTGAAGCTGAGGAGCCCCCATTCTGAACAAAAGGCCTTGCTGCCAAGATGGTATCTTCCTGCCACTGAGGGCCTGGAGCATGTGGCAGCCAGACAATAGGCTGGGACCCAACTCATGAAGACAGCAGAAGACACAAGAGGAGACGCTCACCGGAGCTGCTGAGATGCCCCAGCACAGCGCCAAACAAGCAACACTGGGCCAGCCACCGCCACAGCAGCTGAACCACCTAATAAGTGGCCACACTCACACTGATCAGCGGGGCTCCCAGCTCCGTCTGTACTTCCCTTCCAGGCTGTAACAGCAGCAAAGCTGTTCGCTAAGCCACCTGCAAAGTGTCCAAACTTCACTTCTCTGAGGTTGGCTGCTGGAAGCCTCTCCTTGTCCTCCAGAGGCCTGCAAAAGCCTTCTAGAAGACCAGCACCGTGGGGGCAGAAATGGCTGACTCCAGAATCGCCAAAAATACCGAATCACTGAAAAACTGAAAACACTGAAATCCTGAAAATGCTGGATAATCCCCAAAGAGGCTGAATTCTGGGGGCTGCTTCTGTAGTCCCCTGTATTTCCTATCAGAGTCTCCACCCCACTCATTCTGTCTGTATTTCACCTGGGGTTATTCATCCTCACCTGCACCACCTGTAACAGCCTTTGGTTTCTGACCCCCTCCCCCATTTATACTTTCGGAGGCAACGTATGTAAACAGAGGACCTTTCTATAGAAACCAAGAGAGCAAATGTCTCTCCCAATCAAACAGTTTCCACAGGCCCACTCTGTAAAGAATATACAAAATAAACTTAATGACGCTACACATTGTTCTAATTCTCAGCTCAGGAATGACTGATGAAAACACCCATCAGAAAACTTAAGGTGCAAGCTGATTATGCAATACAGTTAAAAAAAAAAAAAAGACTGGGCCAAGGAGAGTGAGAGGATTCTGGCAAGGAAAAAAGGAAGTAAACTGCAATTTGGCCCCAGTTGGTTCAAAGTGAAACTGGACCCAAGGTTGAACTGGGCTGGGATCTGGACAGGCTGGGTCTGGGTGAGGGTCTGAGAGTGTCTAGTGGAGAAGGGGCTAAGGACTGGGGGAGGCTGAGTAATGATGACGCACTGGTCATGGAGGGTGGGGGATTTGGCACATGGGGTGCTGGCTGCTATGTGAATCCCTCTCTGCCCACCCTCCCCTGCAGGTCTGTCTGGGTCCTGGGCGGATAAGGAGGCATGAGACATCTGCAACAGTCATTTTGCTGAAAACTCAGTATGACTTTGGACAACCCTGCTATGGGCACGTCTTAGGGATGTCCCAAGGGGAAGGGAAGTGCGGCAGCTCTGCCCAGGTCATGGCCCCCTGAGGACTCTGATAGGTGCCAATGGCCTGCAGGATAAGGGCTGGTCTGTGCAGCTCAGGTCTATTTCCTGTCCTTCCCCACTCTGCTCTGCAGGGCAGCAGGGCTGACTCCCGCAGGCCTAATCTCCAGGATCCTCTCAGGCTGGGTGTGCTCAGGGGGAGGAGGAACTGGAAGGAAGTGGGAGGGCAAGAGGAAGAGAGGAGCCAGGGTGCCCTCTCAGCAGTAGTGTCTCTATCCCTGAGTCCCCTCCATCTTGCAGGCCTCACTCCCACCCCCACCCCCTCCTAGGAAACACCACTTTGCTAATATGGCCCCTGTCCCCTGCTAATATCATCTTGTTCCTTGTTCTGTGTAGCCTGGGGTGCCAGTGCCTTCCTGACGGTGCTAACGGCCTCACCACCCCTGACTAGCTCCTCCACCTCATTCATGCTGTGCTAGCCACACACACTGCTCTACCCGAAACTCTCAAAGCGGTTACTGTCCTCCTGGGTGGACTTGGATGGATCCAGAAGGGGCCCCAGGTCCACCTCTACCTTGCCATGTGACCGATGATAAATTATTTCCTCTTCCTAAGAGGCACGTAACCACTCTTACAGGGTCACCTTATCCCCATTTGAGTAAAAAGGTAGGGCCCCTCAAGTGTTGCACCCACCCTACACCTGCGGGATTGGCCCCCTGAGGAGCCATGGTGGGAGACAAAGAGCTTAACCAGGTTTCAGGGAAAGTCATTTCATGGTGTTGGTTGGGAGTTCATAACCCTTGATTGCCCTCGGGAAAGGAAAGACTGCCTGATCTTTGGTTTCTGAACAGCAGACTTTGAACCACACATAAATTTCACTGCCCTTTATTTACAGTGCGGTTGAAAGAATTACTTATCAGGGGAGTGACCTTTACCCCGGTGCTCCTCTGTGAAAGCAAATAAGACTGGGGGGGTTGTCCCATCCTCCCAATCACAAGCTGCTCCTGCCACGCTTTGGCAGGAGGCACGGACAACCTCACAAATGTCTAACCAGATGGTTGAGTCACTTCCAGGAATGTGTCCCCAAAGCATTAAGGTGCCGAAAATGTTCACTGCAGTCTTATTTTACATCAGTGAAAAACTGGAAATGCTGGGAATGTTCAGTAGGAAAAGGGTTTTCACAACTCCCGGTGGATGCGGACAGGGGATACACAGTTGCTGCCACTGATGCTGAGAAGGCACTTTACCATCAGCCGCGTGTTCCGATTTTTTCTTTTCTCTTTTTAATATCCAAAAGGACAGATTTATTATAAAAAGGGAGAGAAGCATAAACAACACTTGCATAGACACAGCAGGCAGAAAGAGCTGCCCCTGAAAGGGACGGGTTTGCTAAGAGAGGCCTGGGGTGCCACAGCTGGGCAGCCTCATGAGGAAGCTGCCTCTGCCGCTTCGCAAAGGGAGGGCAATGAAGAGAAACGCCGCACAGTCACAGGTGGGCAGGAGGCTGCCGCAAGGGAAGGAAGGCAAAGAGGAACACCTGCGTGGGCACAGGCGGGCAGAAGGGCTGCTGCTGCATGCTACGCTCTTAAACCCCATATATAAAATGACATAGTTTTGGTCTATAAAGGAAAAGTGGCTGACATGCAAAATCCCCTCTTCTACTTCATACAGAAATGCTGGAAATATTAGCACATTTCAAAATTATATGACCATGATTAACACCCCCCCAAAAAAGACCCACACCATTAAAACACACACGCGCGCACGCACGCACGAATAAAGAAGTCCTCAGAGGTGAAAATCAAAACGGACCTTGCTATCAGAAACAGGGCCGCTGCCTGACTTGTGTGGGTCAGACCCAGGTTCATAGACCCCTCAGAGGGGCAGCCCTGGAGGGCACCCCACCAGGACCTGGGCTGAGAGATATGGGACCTGCCAAGTTCACACAAAAGACCCCTAAAGATGCAATAATCCTTCCCCGGTCCCAAAAAAAAAAAAAATCTGCCTCATTTCAAACTCACAAGAGATTCCCTTTAAATGAACAGTTCTGAAAGGTGAAGCCTGAAGAAAGAACATATTTATGAAATATAGATATATCCTATGCACTTTCAACAGGTCAGTGAAACTTAAAGAATTATTGGCATGTTCCTTAAGCTGTGTTTTGCTTTGTTGAAGGCAATTTGGGGGTGACAGACCTGGAGGACTAGTCCTCCCCAGAGAATGTTGGAGGGAGTGGCAGATTACAGCACTAGGTGGAGGCAGATCCACCACCAGGCTATGAAACAAGGGTCACAGCACCCTCAGTTGGCATGGTCCCTTCATGGATTTGCACCCAATTTTGTGTTCTTTTTTCTTTAAAAAGGGTCCCCTGAATTTAAAAGCCCCAGACCCCATCCAACTGATTTGCCCATTTGAGGTTGGTTTTTATTTTTCTTCGGTTCCATAGTCGGGAGAACTTTGTGTCTGAAGGGAAATGTGGGCATCTCAAATAGAATAAGGAAGAAATGGTCACTTGCCTTGAGCTTGTTAATAGCCTCTTCTATTTGGGCTATGTTGTCATCTTGCTGCAGCGTCTTGGTGGCCAACTGCCTTAAATATTCTTGGATGAGTTTCTGTTCGTGAAGGAGTTAGGCAGAAAGTCTTAATACTGTTACTGTTGAGAGAACAAGGCACCCCATGGGTGAACTCACCCTTGTACTTTGTTTTATCCGAGGTACCTGGGACTCAGAAAGGTGAGGCACCTTGCCCAACGTCACAGAGCAGGTTAGAGGGTTAGCTGGAACCAGGCTCTCTGGTTCTGAGAGGCTCACATCAGGGATTCTTTAAACCTCGATGCTCCTTCCCCAGTTTTTTCTAGGATGACCTGCTTTTCCAGCCACTCAAACAAGACCTTAAGGCAAGTGCTTGGGTCAGGGGAAGAGCATTCTCTAGCTGTACAGCGAATGCTAACTGAGCACTTATTAGTTCCCAGGCCCTATTCTAGGAGCAGTCCTCACAGAATGTACACTTCAGTGGGTCTGTGGCCCTCTAGCTTGGAAGAGCTGCACATATGAGAGGTCTGTGAGGCTCATGATCCCCTCTCCCACCTGAAACGGTTCCTTCATTTCTCTGCTTTTTGCAACTGTCATTTTCCCAAAGGCCAACTCTGACCCTCTTCCTCTCAGGTATGACCTTGCCTCTACCTTATCCTCTTTAGGGATTAACCTTCTTATCTCTATCTTAACTATCTTCACTTACTCAGCCAGGTTTGGCTGCCTGGTGGACTGGGAGCTTTCTGAGGGCAGGCCTGCTCCATTCTTGGCTCCCACATAGGAGCCTAGAAGTGTTAGCTTAACAGAGCAGAATTACTGCCACAGGCTGCCAACTTCAAGTGGAGAGCTGGAGTCACTGGCAAGTTGTTAAGAGCATAAGCCCCTGAGTCAGGAGAGACCCCTACATCTAAGTCCCAGATCTTCTTCCATGTGACCTTGGCCAATGACCACACCTTTGAAATCTCATATCCTCAGTAAAACATGAGGATAACCTCACAGAATTGCTGTGGGGACGAAATGAGAGCTATAGAAAGTGCTTGGTATAGTGTCTAGCAGAGAGTATGGGCTCAATACGTGCAACTTACTATTATTTTAATGTCCACCAAGCATTTGCTAGGAGGTGGGGGTTGAGGGTATAAGTGTAAGTGAATCTCAACTTCCAGGAGCATATCCTATCCCACTGTGATTTCTAAGCCTTCTGTCCTCCCACCCCCCAAGAACCCCCAGCCTCCTGGTGCCAGTGCCCTCTAGTTGCAGGTTGCCTCTCCTCTCTTGGTTCCTAGTAACACTACTCTTGCTTCAAGGCCAGTTCTAAGGGCACCTCTTTCAGGTGGTAGATTTCTTGTCTTTGCATCACACTGCCTTCTCTCTGGTATCCAGAGGCCGCTACCTGGGGCTCCCTGGTTATAATATTTATCACACTGTATTGTTACTATCTGTTCTCCCCACCACCAGCCAAGGAACCCCTCTCCAGGTCAGGGAATGATCGAGCTATTCCTTGACTCACGGCACAGGATATGTGCTGAAGGATGAACAGATGGATGGATGATAAACACGTTGAGTGGGTAGGTGTGTGGATGAAAATGGGTGAGCAGGTAGGTGGGCGAATGCACGACTGGGTGAGATGCACCTGCCTCTCTGCAGAGCAGCCTTATTAGTTCTAGAAAACAGCCTTTTAAGGAGCTATTATTATTACAGCCATCTTATAGCTAAGAAAGGAAAAGCCTAGGAGGTAGAGGCAGGTCTTGAACCCAAGATTCTACCAGCTAAACTGGCACCCAGGGGCTCATTTTCATCTTGGAGTTCCAAGGTTGCCTCAAAGTGATGGTGTTAAGTCATGCCATGGAGGGAAAAGGTCCTTGCAGGACTAAGTTAACCACAGAAGACTTCTTAGATGTGGAAATGTAAGAATTGATATCTGCCAGAAACAGAGAAGCCTGTGCAGGGCAGAGAGGCTGAGAGATTTGACCAGAACTGCAGAACAAGTCAGTCACAAAGTTGGAACAAGAGTTCAGACTCCAGCCACCATTAGGATCAAGCACAGATTAGTATTAAGCATGAGTAAGGGCTTCAAGGTGAAAATGGGCCAGTGAAGGGCATTTCAGGGGGTAGAGTCCTGGATTCAAAGTTCCCCTCTGCCTCCAGACCCCTCTGTTTCCTCTGCATAAAATGGCTGCCCTAGTGCCCGCCAGGCTGTTAGGAGCCAGAGCAGACTGGGAGAAGGCCCATCAGGAGGGCCAGCAGAGCCTGTGGAGTTGGTAGTGAGGCTGCTCCCAAGGCAACTAGGCCCACAGAGCCCCTCTTTGAACCCCAGAAAGAAACCCAGAGATGTCTGTGTGGCTTGGTAGGGCCACATAGCTTTTATCTAATAGGCAGGGATTTTCACCTATTAAAAGGCAGATTTTGTTCCAACCCAAGGGCAGTGGGTGGACCTGCCCATTGTGGAAGAGGTTAGGGTTATTTGGGTACCAGGCAGGGTTCATGAGTTCTCACTCCTAAACTCACCTCTCCCAAAGCTTAACGGATGGCCTGGCTTCCCCTTTGCCCTCCTTGGGCGTGGGTCTCACATTCTGAACAACAGGTCGACAGCCTTAGATTCTTTGGGCGCCCTTCCGGTTTCCAGGTTCTAACCCGGCACTGGCACTGCCCCCCGGCACGCTCCTTCCCGCCCCCCCCCGCCCCCCGCCCAGCTGCACCGGGCTCTCCCACCCGCGTGCCTGCTACCCGCGCCCCCACCTGCACGCGCGCCGCCTCCTCCTGCGCCAGGCGCACGGGGTGGCCGCGATGCGCGCCCAGTACTGGGCACAACGTGCATACGCAGCGGCGGCAGCGGCGACAGTAGAGTTCGGCCAGGCGGTCCCTGTGCTCTGAGCAGCGCCAGCCAGGCGCGCCCGTGAGTTCCTCGGGGTCGGACCGCTCAGTTGTCCTGCTTGGCCCGGTAGCACCCGCCATTCATGCCCACAGGTGTCAGCTGCTGCAGTGCAGGAAGGAGCTCCGAGGAGAATCGAAACCCGGCCGTGGGGCGGGGCGAGGCCCCAGCTGGCCCAGCTCGCAGAGGGAAGGGTGACAGGGCGCGGCCTGGGGGTGGGGGTGAAAGAGCAGCATCTGCAGCCTTAGGGCTCGCTTGGTGCTCTGGCGCCCCTCCAGCCCTAGACGGCTTTGACGCGCATGAGGTCTAGCGGACTTATGTCTGGCCTGGAGGTGACCAGAGTAGAAACGGGGCCTCACTCCCAGTGCGCTAACAGGAAGGTGGTGGGCTTTCCCCTGCAGCCCTGTGGGTGGGGGCGGGGCCGGCAGTGGGCTCCCGGATGGTGAGCATGCCTGACCTCCGTTTTTCACTTTCTTTTCCTTCTTTCCTGCTGTTGTGTACTGACTTAGGATTTCAAATCCATATTTTGAAAGCTTGTTTTGGATGGCTTGAACTTATTTTGCATAACTTGTTTTGAAGTTAGATATGAGCACTTACCCATATACGCATGTGCAGGATCATGTCAGCAAAATCGTGCTTGTCTTCAGAAACAGGCAGAGAACCCGTACATCACGGAACCCATAGTAAGGCGGTGGTGTCCATCATGCAATGGATCGCGAGTACTTAGTGAGATTGTTCCCTGGCCAGGGCAACTCTCGGCTGATGGAAATGGCTCGCCAGAGAACTTGGGACATTACCCCTTTCCTTGCAAATATAATCTTTGCCCTCTGCTGAGAACAGTGCAGTGACCAGTGAAGATTATCTAGTTTTATGTGGCAACACCTGGGCCTTCACTCTGACGTTTTTATTTTGCACTGACAGCTGGACCTTGGTTCCTGGTTGGCTAAATTGATTGTCCTGAGAACCAGCTTGCAGAAAGGTAGACCTCAGCTAAATTTGGACTTCATTTCTTTCACCTCCCCTTTGCCTGGGACAATAGTGTAATTAACCATTATTAGTTTGGATTATGTTATTTACTAGACTGTTAAGAGACATCATCCTGTATGCTCTTGGTTTGTGCTATTATCACACATTAGAACTCCCACACTGAGTGTGTGTTGAATTATCAGGAAGGACAATCTGAGCATAATTTTGCCCCACAAGCAAAACACTTGCCCTTTCTCTAGGAGAACTAACCCCCTCACAATTTTAAAAAACATCCTGGAAACTCCATTGCTCCCAGACAAAACTCTCTGTTTTCAGCAAATGCAAATAGGTACAGCTACTATGGAAAACAGCATGGAGGTTTCTCCAAAAATTACAAACTGCCATAACCATCCAACAATCCCTTATATATCAAATCCGTTCCTTGAAGAGATATCTATCAGCACTCATGTTCCTTGCATTATTCATGATAGCCAAGATATGGAAGCAAGATGTGCCCCTTTATGGAAGAATATATATAATGTATGTATTCTACAGTCATTCCGCTGTAAAAAAGAAAATCTTGACATTTGTAACATGGATGCGCCCTGAAGACATTATGCTAAGTGAAATTCAGACAGAAGAAGACAAATACTATATGGTATCACTTGTATGTGGACTCTTAAAAAAAAGTCAAATTCATAGAAACAGTGTAAAAGGAGGTTGTTGGGGTGATCTGTGGAAGGAAAGGTTATAACCTTTCAACTAAAAGATGCATGAGTTCTGGATATCTAACTCACAACACAGTGAGTATAGTTGAAATTTGTTGAGGAAATTTTGAAATTTGACTTGAAATTTGTTGTGTAAATCTTAAGTGGTCATACCACACACACACAATAGCAACTATTTTTGAGATGATGGATGTCACTGTGGTAAGGACCTCACAGTATACATATAATATTCAAATCATCATTCTACTCTTTCAAAATCACGTACGACCTCTATGTATGCATTTTTGTCAACCCGACTGCAATAAAGCTAGAAAGCAAGTCTTAGCTTCCACCTACAAAGTCTTTGCCTCTTAACACCCTTGCTCCCTGCCCTGTCTGTGCTTCACCCTTTGCTTGTTTTCAGACCAAGAACAGTTTTCTACTTGACTCTTGTCTTCAACTGTCAATTTTTCTGCTCACTCACATTTATCCTTCAGTTTTGTTGACACATCACTTCTTCCAGGAAGTTCTACTTCTCCTCCCAGACCAGTTTGCACTTCCCCTACCTGGCCTTTCCCTTTCCCAGAACCCTTGGAACCTGAGCTTGCCTTACCTATTTCTGGTGTCGGATCCAATTTTGTAGGTACGAAATTGGCATTTGGGGAACAAATGAAGAAAAGCAAACCTTCATATATTAAAATGTCTAGACGTTTATTATTTTGTTACATTCTTTCCATTGCACAATTCCACATCTATTTATTTTCACTTTTTTTTAATAAAGGTACAGGAATTTCAGAAACATTAAAACAATCATTCAAACTGTTTCAGGCACGGTTTCATATGAAAAGCATAGATTGATTTTTGACTTCTGGTTTCCCTCTATGATACAATCTCAAGTTTTGTTCCAGGAAGGACAATTATTGTAGAGCTAAGGTGGATACACCCCAAAGCTCATCTCTCACTGCTGTCTTCACTCTCAGAAATTTCCTGAGTCAACAGTCGGGGGCTCCCAGGCTATGGAGTAAGGGGATGGGGCATGCTTTACTTCATTAGTTAAGAACATTAACAAAAATGTAATTTTAAAAAATGACTTAAAAAAATATCTGATAGAAATTACCTTTCCCTCTCCCTTGTGAAATAATTTAAATAATTTATCTAGACTAAAAAAAAAAAAGACGTTTGTTCAAAGATGCCTTCGTACTGTTTTTGAGCATGGAGTCTGGGTCCCTTCTGGTGGGGCTGGATGGTTCTCTGACGAGGTGAGACATGCCCTGGTCTCAGCCACCCCGCCCCTACCTCCACTTCACAGTGGCTGTCTTGGTTGTGGTGTTTCTTCCTTCTCTGAGACTGGGTCTTCCCTTTTGAACATGGGGCGGACACTACCTGCCTCATCTTTGTTGGAAGTGGAGGTGGGAGGGCTTTGTAAACTGTGAAGTGCAGGGGACAGATGAGGTGGGAGAGGTAACCAGCCAGTGGAACTCTGCTTCCCTGACAGTGTCTGGGATTTGACCTTTGGCAAACTTGGCAAGTCCCAGAGACTGTGGAAATGGAGCCCAAGATAAGGTGGGTGTCTGATGTGTGCAGGTAGACAAGGGAACTCAGTCATGGCTGGGGGGGGGGCAATCAGGGACCCAGAGCCCCCATAGTGCTGCAGGTAGAGGTCCCAGAGACTTGGAGGAGGGCTGGAGACAACACTCTTCGATTTTTTTAGGAGCCGTTGACTAGGACTTAAAAGACGGAGGTGGAGTCTCCATTCGTCAGGCTCACTGCCCTCATCTCTACTGCAGGTAGGTACAGCTAGACTGGCCAGTGGGTCTCCATCCCCACTGCATTGCTGAATCACCTGGGCGCTTAGAAAAACACACAGCTTCACTGGGTCTGGGGTTGGGCTTGGGCATCTCTATTTTCTAAACACTTCCATGGGGATTCTCATGCACTGATGGTTGAAACCTATCAGGCCAGGTGGGCTCTTATAGCTTCCCCCATCTGAGTTCCAGAACCCCACCCTGTGCAGTGAGCAAAACTCATCATCTGTACCTCCGGGGCAAGAGCAGAGGAGGGTGGGGGGGTGCACACTTAACTTCCAAGCATTCCCTGTTATCCAGCTGGTCCATTGTACTGGCCGCTGAGAGAAAACCCTGAGAAAGGTCCAGAACACAGATTCACAAAGAGGGGCACAGAAAAACGCAGGCCGCAGGAGAACCTGGGTCATCTGGTCCCACATCCTTGCCTCCAAGCGTCTCCAGCAGGGCCTTCACAGCAGGATGGCCACGGGGCTCTGTTGGCACACTTCCAGGGCTGAGGCCCCGGCCTGCTGGGGGCCTTTTCTGTTACCATGTGTGAAATCTGCCTACTTCATGCTGGAGGGAACCCACTCTGTGCCCTGAAGGCTTTCAGGGGGGTAGTCAGAGCTTGGGGGGACACTGCTCTGACCACAACCCCATATAAGGGA
Source organism: Scalopus aquaticus (assembly GCA_004024925.1). Lineage (NCBI taxonomy): Eukaryota > Metazoa > Chordata > Mammalia > Eulipotyphla > Talpidae > Scalopus > Scalopus aquaticus. The sequence goes on from PVIJ01002305.1 coordinate 110,575, forward strand.
CTGTGTCTCCCCTCATTCAGCTGATTCTGGTTGAAAAGAGGATGGTTTGGGCTTCCTGTCTGCGTTCTAGAAGTGAGCTGAAGTAAAATCCCCACTGATGTCTGATGAGCTCCTGCAGCAAACTCAGATCACTAGCCCACATGTAGTTCTCTCAGGTCAAGGCCAAGTTTCTTGTTTTGAGTGCCAGATCCTGTAGAGGGCAGCACATCCCAGGAGCCCCCTTGTTCAGATGGAGAAATTGAGACCTGAGGAGGGAGTGGCCACAGGTCACTGAGCAGTCAGAGGCACAGCTGAGGCCAGAACCAGGGGGTTCCTTGCCCCAGGGGCTGAGAACAGCAGACAGAGGGACCGCTGGGACCAGGAGCTCAGTCCAGTCCCCGCCACGAACTCTTGGGGACTTTGATCATTTACCTGCCTCTCTCTGGGTCTTAGTTTCACCACCTGTAAAATGTGAGAGTTTGGCCAGATCACGGCTTTTTAAGCTTCTGATTTTTTTTTTTTTAGCAGTAGAATTATGTATCCCATAGAAGCCAATATATAAAATAGAAAGAAGGGGAGTGTCTGGCTGGAAGGGGTGTGTGTTGGGCGGGGGAGAGGGACAGCCTTTCTGCTTAGTCTTCACCCCATTCTGTGGACCACAGTCTGAAAATCAGAGGCAGATTCACCTCCTGGGTCCTTCCAGCTCTATTTTTCTACAGTGTTCTTCCCCTTCGAGAGGTTACAGCTCACCGTGGACCCCTAAACACAGAATTAAATAGAAGGCAAGGTAGAATCTGAAAGGAACTGTTGTTGCAAGAAGGCAACGAGAAAAAACGGCACCATGTCCCACTAGAATCTTTCAGCGACTGAGAGCTTTGTTTTCTGGTAAAAAATATAGAAATAGTGGTTGTTCATGGGAGACCTATGATTCGGTCCCAGACCTCTCCATGGAGCCGAGTCGTGTCCCTGAGGGCGGGGAGGGCAGAGACCTATGCTCAGAACCTCGGTGAGCCCATCCGCAAGTTTTTGATCTCTAGTTCCAACTGTTTGGCCTGGACCTCACGCTGGGTCACCAGCTCCCGCAGCCTTCGGATCTCCTCCTGTTGCCGATAGAACATCTGCAGCAGCTGGCAAAGAACAGAAGGGACGGTCACCTGGGTGTCCTGAGAAAGCAGCAGAGGATAAAACATCGTTCTTTTTGGACTCAGAAAGGTGGGGGTGATTAACATGGCTGAAGCCTGCGGGGGTAGCTATTGCATTCACAAAAACCTTGTTTTCTTCACCCAAAATATGGAACTCAGAAAACTTATGTTTCAGGTAACTTTTTTCACCTTTGTAAATGCCCTATGGGATGAAGGAAAGCTACTTGGCCTGAAGTCTGAAGATTGGTGTTTTCACCACCACTAAGAGCCTTCAGGTAAGTTACATGCCCTCTCTGAGCTTCAATTTCCTCCTCTGGAAACTGGGCATCAGAAAACTAAATTCAGCATTATCGTCATTGCTGCCACTGTACAGAATGTTGGGTGCCTTCTAAGGATTTCTGTTACTGTTCCAGTCATGTCTGTACGCCTCCTTTATGGAAGCTGAGGCTAAGAGAGACCCAGCCCGGGTCTGAGGTCCCGAAGGTCCCAGCGGTGTCAGATCAGAATGCCAGGGAGGGGCCAACCCTTGTGTTTTCAGCCACCATGTGCTGACTCTCAGGGCTGTAGAGAGAATTCAGCCAGATGACAGACCAAAGTGCCCCCACAGTAAGCACTTAACAAATATTGACTCTGAAAGCACAGGTAATCCTAGGACGTCAGGATGTCAGAACTGGGAGGTGTTTTTAACACCCACTGGGTTAAGCACTCTGCATTTTATAGGTGATTTCCCAGCTATATGTAAGCCCACCATGTCAGCACACGGAGGACGGGGCTCATTGCCTGTTTGTTGAGTGAATCAACAAAGTAAGCTATGTGGCTAGACCAGGACACACAGCAGGTTACTTTCATGCCTCATTTCCCCTGCCCTACCCCAGCTGCCCCATGCAGGCCCACCCCAGCCTCCTCCACACCTCATTCTCTGTCTTTGGTGGGGGGCTTTCGAAGATATCAAAGCCATTTGTGAGCCAGGTTTTCTTCTCTTCCAGTCTGTGCTCTGGCATCAATCTTGATGTCCTCTCTGGCAGGGAGAAGGGCCTACGGCCATCTTCAGGAACCACCTTTTCCTTCTGGTCCGCAAGCCAGGAAGAGGTGGGGGTGAGGGGGTTGGAGAGGGGTCTCTCTGGAGGCAGAGGCTGGGAACTCAGCATCTCGGAGCCGGGTCTAAGGGATATCAGGACTGGCCCTGGGAGGAAGCAAAGGGCTGCGTGAGGTCTGAGTGCTCATGAGAGATGGGCACGGGGGTACCAACACAGGTTGGGGAGAGACAGAAGCAAACCGGTGGATAGAGCAGTGAGGATGCAAAAGCCCACATGTGAGGCTCAGGGACACTCGGGCTGTAGGAACAGGACCTCAAGCCCTGCAGGTGCCCTCAGACACTCAGACATCAACAGCAACTCGAGCAGAGCCATGCTCTCGCCTTTGTCAGGACAGTCTCACCCACGTTGTGTCTGCCGCCTACCAGTCATGAATTCTCCCGGCCCCCAGGGCAGAAGCAGGGCAGGCAGGCCCATAGAGATGGGTGAGGCAACTGAGACCCACAGAGGAGTGAGGATGCCTAAGACTGTGTGAAACTTGGCACTGGTGCTGTCCTTGGGCAGAGGCTCCCATCCACCGAGGCCACTGGTGTTGAGCGTGTGTGTGCGTGCGTGCGTGCGTGTGTGCGTGTGCGTGTGTAGGAAACGGAGCAGAGAACAGTGTGAGAGATCCCGATCACAGAGGCAGCCGTTGAAGCGGGGACAGGAACACACAGGGGCCCGTGCGCTGGGGTGGCCCGTATGTTGACAGGACTGGGAGAAGTCAGGGCAGCAGAGTGGGCAGAGCCTGGGGCGGCTGCTGCTTAGACGGTGATCAAAGGTGGGGATGTGGGGATGAGCAAGGGGTGTCCAGTCACCACACACAGTCCTAGAGTTTAAAGTTTTCATGGGGCAAAAATCCCTTGATTTGGAGAGAGTTTTTAGAACCACCAGACTTTCCTTCCTGGTCCTAGGTGGCCATCACAGTCTCTAGGGACTTGCTGTCAAGGACCTGTTCTCTGGGGTTTTGGGAAATGGAAACTACAGGCCAAAGCCCACTCAGCTACTTGGGGTCACTGGGGCACTCCCATCTCCCCCCTCCCACAATCTCCCCAGATCTTTTCTCTGCCTTCCTCACCTTTATTCATGCCACTGAGCCACTCCTTGGCAGTCATCGAGGGCTGGGCTCCTGCTGTGGGTGGGTAGATGTCCTCTTGGTAGGATTCTGACTGCAGGAGAAAACAGGACAGTGAGAGTGGGGGTGGGGGTAGTAGAGGGGCAGCCTAGATGGGAAGGAGCCTTAGAGAACTGGTTCCAGGCTCTCCCCAACCCCTGTGAGTTGAGGAAACTTGAGCCCCAAGAGCAAAGGGATTTGCCCAAGGTCACAGCGACTCAGGAGCAGAGGGAGGGAGATTAGGACTGCTGTCCCGGTGGCTCCACGCAGACTGTGAGAATGGCCATTAGCTGCTCTGTTGCTGCTTCAGGGGCAGGGTTCCAGGCTCCAAGGTCTATCTTCTCCAGAAGGGATCCCCACCCCCCTCCCAGATGACCCTACCACCCTTACCCTCCGGGGTACAATCATGGATACGGGTTCGATGAGGTTTTTGGTTGTAATCAGTTTGTAGAAGCGGAAGATCTCGCAGGATGACACGTCGAGACCTCTCTTTGGCATAACACCTGTGGGCAGACGGCCAAGGAAGGCCAAGAGGTTCCATCTGCGCTAGGGCCGCAGGGACCCAGAGAGAGTGGCAACACATGGCTACACCCTGCCGTGGACAGAGTGTGCCCTGCTCCCACCATTCTCCTCTCTGCAAACAGTGTGTAACCACAGTGTGTAACCTCTGCTGGCCTGTGCTGGGGAAATGGGGTTGGGATCATCAGACTCTGGCCCTGCCTTCAAGGATATCAACAATTTTCACTAGACTTTTACAGGAAGTGTTCAAGGCCTCCCATCTCCATCCTCACAACTCAGGACCCAGAAGCTCTTAAAAACGTGACTCCAGGTTTTTGTTTTTTTTAATCTTTCTTTAACCTGTTACTTTTCATCTAGCTGTGTCTTTAAGTGGAACTCTAATGGACACCACCTAGTGTGTTACAGATATCTCTCTGTGAAAGGGGGAGGAACATAGAGTGGGTACCGTTTTCCCCACCCCTACTTATATGCAGCTGCCTTGGACTACAAGTTCCAGCAGGCCATGAACTAGATTTCCTGAATGGGAGGAAGCTGGGAAGGAGTAAAGTGGTTATATAAATGGAGGCAGAATGAAGAAAGTGGGGAGGAGACATGTGGAGGAAAGACTTAGAGAAATGGGTGAGAGACACATTGGAGGCTGTTCCTGGTCCTTGGTAGAGACAATGGCAGCCATTATCTTGACCTCATGTTTGGATTATGTAGTGTATGTATGTATGTATATATTTTAAGATTTATTTATTTGGGATGAAGGCCAGAGGTGCAGGGGTTGGGGTAGGGGGTTAGAGGATTCACCAGGGACAGAGTGGGGAGCAGAACAGGCAGATCTACTGAAATACAGTGCTGAGGGGAGCAGCAGGTGAGACAGGAGAGTCTGCCATGTGGGTCAGCTCCCTTGCCAGGGATCAAATTTGTGCTGCAGTGGCTGCAGATAGCTTCATAGTGCTGAGACTTAACACCTTGTACCACCAGGGAGGCCCTATGTAGTATATTTTGAATTTTGAGTCTTTTCTTTGGTCCCAGCTCTCTAGGAACTGCCTAGTACTTTTCTTGTGGTTCCTTGCCGGAAGGTACCTTAGATTTGTGGCAAGCTTTTGGGCCTCAGTGACCCTGTGTCAGGCCAAGCTTGTTTGGCTTGACATTTATCCAGTAGGAGATGGGTAATATGGGTAATATGTTCTGCTCCAAATTTGAAGGTGTCCCTTTTGAGAATCACTGACTGTTTCCCTCCTATCTGAACCTAGAGCTGAGAAGGCCTAGCTCAGGGTGTCCAGCTGAAGTCCTGGTGCCAAGTATTTTATTGGGAAATTTATTTAAAATTCTCTCTCTGCACACCAATTCTATTAACCAAATTCTATTAAAAGTTTCTTATACTAAGTGTGCTTCCTTAGCTTTTGTGTGCAGATGGCCAGACTAATTTTAGAGTGCAACCCCAAACAGTTTGGGGTCCCTGGATATCCCTCGGTTATGCACTAACAGTTGGTGATTTATTTATTTTCAAATCTCCAAACACACTTAAAATGCCAGGGGAACTGCTCCCTGGGGGCTCTCATGAGCCAGTCTTTCCCATCCCCTTGCTATAGTTAGAAATCCTTAACCTCACCTAGAACACCTTCATTCTCTCCTCGGGTTATGTTCTGCTTCCTCTTTCAGCTCCTCAAATGTCACCTCCTCTGGGAAGCCTTCCCTGACTTCTTCCTATGTGTGCTACTGAAACCCTCCTGTACACCTCTGCTAGAGAGCCTGTTGGGAGCACTGGCATAACCAAGCCAGTGTAACACTTGGCATAACTAAGCCAGTGTGACCCTCCCAAGGGGAGAGCACTTGGTGGTCAGTGTGGAGGCACGGCCTGCATGATGACCTTGCTTATGCCAGCTGCAGCTTATGCCTAGAATAACCATAGACCTGTGTCTACATCTAAATAAATTGTACAACCAAAACCAGGACACAGAGAATCAGAGACTGCCTCCTTAGTATGTTGCTGGTCGTGCTCTTGTAAACAATGCCTGTATTTTTACTCTTGCTACAAATGCTGCTTCCTTATAGGGAATTTAGAATATCATAACAAAATTGTTATTGTAACAATGGCTTGTGGGTAATTGCTTACCTAAGCACAAGTATATAAACGCATGGTTGCTAAATGAAGATTGTCAGATCCTTGCGGAGCTGACCCTTCTGTGCCTCGCTAACTGCGCCTCTCCCTTCGGGTTCCTGGGATCCCAGATCCGGACAAGAGCCCGTAGAGTCGGTGTTGAAGCCGCCCTCCCCTCCCAGGCAGGACCACATCTAACTCATCCCTACCTCCTGAGCCCCCAGTGGCCAAGTGCCACACTCACCAATTCCCTTCTGAGGGTTGTTGGAGCGGTATTCAGTCAGGAAGCTAAGGTAAGGCTTGTCCGTGCTCACCTCATAGTAGCGGATATTCCCATCTCCCTGAGAAGAAAGAGGGTTTGATCAGAGCTGGTTTCAAATGACCCCCAACCTGGCCTCCACCGAATGTAACAGAACCCTTGAGTTCACAGTGAGTGAAGAGTTGGCAAAAAAGTCTCACACAAGAGAATACCAGGACTGTCATGAACGTAGCAAGGGGGGTCCTCATTTTAACACTCCCTCTCCCCAACCATGACCCCAAACTCACCCTTGTTCTTCTAAGGCAGGAATTCTGGGAGCATAGGCCCCCTGTTCTCTCCCAGAGCTACCACAAAGGTCGTAAGTGAAGTGGTCTGAGATTACCAGGTGGGTCTTACCCCTGGGGGCACTTCTGGCTGTCACTGTCACAATGGCTGGGTGGGGCAGGGTGGGGATGGGGTGTGGCTGCTGGCATCTGTGAGTGAGGCCAGGATGCCAAATATGGGCTAGTCTTCCCCAGTGAAGACCTGTTCTGCTCCAAATTTGAAGGTGTCCCTTTTGAGAATCACTGACTGGTTCCCTCCTATCTGCACCCAGAGCTGAGAGGGCCTAGCTCAGGGTGTCCAGCTGAAGTCCTGGTGCCAAGTATTCCTGGAGAGCCAGGAAGGGCGGTGGGAGAGAGGTGCTGGGATTGACATAAGGGGAGAGTGTCCGGTGACTTTTGCTTGTTGTGTCCTTGTCCTGCACCCCAAGGGGCTTGGGCTGCTTCTCTGGCCACCATTGGAACTAGGCTTAGGTTGGTTCTGCCTCCTGCCTCCACCCTGAACCCCACCAGGTGGCCACCTCCTTCCCATGCCAGACAGACCTTCCCCACCACGTAGAGCACGTTGGTGTCCACATCATAGAAGGGAAACAGCACGCCCGAGGAGCCATCCAGGTCCTCCTCCTTGAGAGACTCAGAGAGGTTTTCCTGCAAGGGAAGGGAAAGCAGGAAGGCCTGTGAGTCACTCAACAAGGCCCTCCGTGTGTCATGGCTCTGTGTGTGTGTGTGTGTGTGTGTGTGCTCGCGCGCGCGCGCGCACACACACACACACACACACACACAGAGAGAGGGTTAGAGAATGCGCTATTTATTTTGCCAGCATTGCTTTTAACAAATCCCTTCGCACATACCTGACCTCACCCCAAACCCCCCAGCCTGTTTTATTATTTATTGTAATAGATAAAGAGATAGATTAAGAGAGAGGAAGTGATTTGTCCATCTTTGAAACTCTTGCCAACTGTGCCTTCAAATCAATACTGCTTGGCCTGCCTCCACCCTGACCCCCACCCCCAGCTGCCCTGAACAAGCAGCTCTCCTGCCCTCACGTCTCAGTATTTCATTCCAAGCCTTCACTGCAGCTGTTCCCTCTGCCCAGAAGGCCCTCTCCTCCCGTCTGCCCACACCTGGTCCCAGATTCGGACACCTTCCCGCCTCCCCAGCGCCACTGCTGGGTCCTGCCCCTCCCTCTCTCCTTGAACGACAGGGTGTACAAGGTCTGGGCTCACCCCTCAGGCAGCTGGCATCCCTGTTAGGATCCATAGCCAGGCTGTGCTGAGTAAGTGCTTGAGAAGTTGAGTGAGTGAGTGAAGCCAGCACTCAGCTTGGGCGTGATGGTGAGGCGTGGGGGAGACTCACCTGGTCCCACAGGGCTATCTGCCGGTGGTTCCATCGGGATGTGCCCGTGGACAACAGCTTCTTCAGGGTCCCCAGAAACAGCACTTTGCTGGGCTTGTGCCCCTGATGGCCGGTTTCCTGAAGGGACATGTGCGGTCAGGGCCTGCCGGCCTTTGTTGCGCTGCTGCCCCATCTGACATGCCTCCTTTTCTCCCAGCTCTGCCTGACTATCCCTCCAGAAGTGCCATCTCCAGCCTTCCTGGGCTCCTCCCATCTACATGGAGCCTCTCCCACTAATTCTGTTGCAAGTGCTTTTGCTGAGCTAGAACAGAAGCAAGCTTCTCCCTGTTTTGAGCTCCCGATGAGAGATTACTGAGCACCCACTACACGCAAGGCCTGGGGCCAGGCGGGCACAGGCAACTGGGTTTATCTCATTGAATCTTCCAAGAGGAAGGACTAATGGCCCATGGTTGCAGATGAGGGACGAGAGGCTCAAGAGCAGAACGTGCTTGCCAAAGGGCACACAGTGGACAAAGAGTGGCGCCCCAAGGCCTCCCAGCCCCTAGTCATGCCTCCTGACCTAGCTGACAAGCTCTGGTGTTGGACCACATTCAAATTTGGGTTTTTAGAGTGGGCAAATCACTTTACGTCTCTGGTCTCAGTTTTATCTGAAAAATAGGGGTGACTGATCATTTTACAACGTATACAAATATCGAATCCTAAGTTGTACGTCTAACACTAATATACTGCCGTATATAGTTTATACCACAATAAAAAGGTGAGGGGGGAGGGATGACATAGCCTGTCTCCCAGCGATGCTGAGAAGACAAGGTGGCATAACAAGTGTAAAGGCTTGGCCAGAACGCTGACAGCAGAAGCTGCCCCAATCTCACTCTGCTCCTTGCTGCTCGGACTCCAAGCCAGAACCTGAACTAGCACTGACCTGGAGGACGGTCCCTGTTCGGGGGTCGAGAATCCGGATCTTTCGGTCCTTACAGGCGGTGGCCATCAGGCTGCCGTCGGTATTGAAAGACATGGACAGGATCACATCTCGGTGACAGTCAATTGTCTTCACCGGGCTCATGATGACAGACTCACTTGTATCCAGGTTCCAGACCATCACCTGCAAGGCAGAGAGCCGGCTCTGAGCTCTGAGCACAGCGGCCACCCTTCCCTGGGCCACCCCAGTCACATGCCGTCTCTCTGCAGAAACACTGTATACCCCAGGAGAGAAGTTGCAGATGGCTGTCTGGCCTAGAGGTCTCAGGTGGGAGGATGGATCTGCCAGCTGAAGCTGCCACGCTGAGGGGGCGTGGGGGTGGGGGAGTCAGGAGTCAGGCTGTCTGGCAGCAAAAAGAAAAGACCATCTGTCTTGGAGCAACAAAACATCCATGATGGAAAGACCCAGGGGACCTGCTAATCTGGGGGTTTCACAGTTATTAGCAGCAGTTTTCTCCTGACACAGACACAAGGCTGCCATGCTTAGTTCCACAGGCTGTGCACTGCACAGATCCTGAGCAATCCACTTCCATAGCCTGCAGTGTGAACAGCGCCCCCTGGAGGTGCAGACACAATAGGGAGACATGCGCAATAGGCAGACACATTCATAAACAGATGATAATACTTCTGATCAGAACAGGGTGGCAGGCCCTCCCCACTGCTGCCATCCACCCTTCTATCCATCACAGAGCCCCCTGAAGTGCCTCTGTAAAGTACTATAGAGTCGTGAAGAGAATGTAAAAGCCTTGGAATGGTCACACTCACTCCATTTGTGTATAGATTAAAGGACTTTCCCAGGTCACACAGCAAATCAGAGACTGAACTGGGATAGAATCCAGGTTTTTTGGATCGTGAATTTTCCCAATCCACAGGCCCCACAGCCCCCACTTTGGTAGTCAGTGGGGCAGGGTCTAGCCTGTTCCCTCCAGGCAGGCTAATGGGTTGGAAAGTCTAGCCCAAAACTCATGCCCACCCAGAATCTCAGAATATTATCTTATGTGGAAACAGGCTCTTTGCAGGGGTGATTAGTTACAGTGAGGGCATCTGGATTTGGGTGGGCTTAAGTCCAATAACCAGGGTCCTTATAAGAAAAGGAGACAGACACACAGACACACAGAAGAAAGTCATGTGAGGGCAGAGGCAGATGGCAGATGGGAGTGATGCAGCTGCAAGTTGAGGATGTCTCGGCCACCAGCAGCTAGAAAGGGCACAGAAGGATTCTTGCCTAGCATCGCTGAAGGAATCCTGGCCCTCCTGACACCTTCACTGTGGATTTCTGGTCTCTAGAACTGTGAGAGGATAAGTTCCTGCTGTCCTGAGTCGCCCAGTCTGGTCATCTGTTCAAGTAGCCCAAGGAAGCCACTCCACAGACCCACCTTGTAGTCATAGCCAGCGCTGAAGAGGATGTTGGCGGCCGTGGGGTGCCACTCCACCAGGCCCACTCTGCGGGCATGGCACACCAGCTCCTTCCTGTAGGTGGTGAGGTTCCTCGCCAGTAACTGCTTGGGGATGTCCCATATCTTAATCTGTTAGGGGAGATGCGGCACGGGGGAGTGTTAAACAGGGTTCCTTCAGCATCCTGCCACTCTAAGCCACAGAACGGGCAGTGCCCAGCGGACGGGCCAGGGAAGCTCTCTCTGTATCACCAGTCATTCAACAGAAGAACATATGGGGGTCTCAGAGGGACATGGTCTTTGTCAAGGTTCTCTATTCCAATTTCTTTTCTGTGACATCTGGGAAGGGACAGTGGTGTTGACCAGAAATGAGCTCGAGCCTCTAAATCTGCTCTCTGGCATTTTTGCCATCCTAATTACCTGAGGCTGGAGGCAGATGGGAGGGAAGAGGGAGACACAGGTTTGACTCCCAGGTTGAATGACAGAGCAAATCTGCCTTCTGGGCAAGAGTATCCCGCAAAGATGGTGGTCTACCCCCTTCCTGCCCCAAAGGCCAAGGTAGAGCCTCAACTGCCAAGAAGGGTTTGTACTGCACCGGGGGCCCTAGGGAGCCAGCACAGTCTCTGGAGAAGGACCAAGCAGGGACGGCTCTTGGCTTTAGTGGGTCCCCTCGGATGGCCTGGAGGGAGAAAAACTAAAGTTCAGAAGGCCAGGCTGGGTGGGGGTCACAAGCCTGTATTCCACAGTGAGAGGCTGAGGGACTTCCTTCCAAAGTAGTGTTGTCCAAGATAGAAGGGGCTTCCATAGTGGAATGTAACCCCTCCTCCCCCCCCCCCCCCGCCATCATGGAGGTCTACAAATGGAGGTATGAGGAGATGCACTGACTTATCTTACAGGGCTCCTAGGGCCCTTTCCTGAGTGTATATCCCCTTCCCCTCTGAGGCATATAGGCTTTCAGGTAGATCTTGCTTTCAATTCAACAAATATTTATTTTTTGGCCATCTTGGATTTAAAATCATGAGAATAGTGCCAGCTCTGGACAGGAGAGTCCGGCAAGGGCTGTTCCTGCACAGATTGGACACTACCACCAAATCTCCTCAGAGCAGAGACATGCCTGTCCCTCACATCCTGAGGCCAGGGCAGGGACAGGTGAGCACTTCAGGCAGGAGGGCCTAGGGTAAGGTGCTGCCACTGAGGTAGCTGTATCCATTTCCCTTGCCCGGGGGATCTGACAGTGGCAGGTGACTGAGGCTAGTTTGGAACTTAATAAAGACCTTAAAGAGAGTCTCTGAAGCAGGCCTGAAGGGCAGGTATTCCAGGAGTGGGCACAGCGTCAGATAGCTGGTATCTTGTCAGAAGCCCTGTACTCATTGGAGGCAAGGTCAATTCTCACAGGGTCTAACTGAACCTTTCACGAAACCACCATGGCAGGCGATGACCTTTATGTTCCTTAGCATGCCCTATTTGGATACTCACATGTCTTCTTAAACATTTTTTCTACCTGCTTCTCCTGATGAAGAGGTCTGTTTCTTTTGATGGGACAGTGAAGAGTTCTGCAGTATAGTCTATTTCCCTGTTTGCCTTGGCTGCCAGGGAGTTCTGAGTGAAAGCTGCAACCCTCTGCAGCCAGCGTTTCTAATATAATTTCTTGACTTCTTCCATCTGTAACTACTACTCTTTAGGAAACTGGCATAGCTCAGGGGAAGGAGTTTGAAGCTTCATCTGGATACCTGAGTCTGCCTCCATAAACTGCTATACCTCTCAGCTACTTGGTTTCTCCGTCAGAAAAATATCCCACCTTGTGGGGTTGTGAGGAGACCGAGAGGCTCAGCAGTCTCATAAATAAATGGTAACTATGACTTTTATTATTACTTTAATCACTAATCATATCTTTCTTTTGTTTTGAGTCATATGCACAGAATAAATTATAATAAACACACCAAATAATGTGGGGGCAGGTACTATGTACAGATGCCTGGTACAGAACAGGCATCAAAAGTTGGTGAACTGAAGCTCTGGGGAGGGAGTTAGTGTCCAGATCATATAAGGCACCCATGCCTATCACTTTAAAGCTCAATTCCTTACTAAAATGGCACAATATTAGCTGGTTACAATAAAAATGCCCTTCACAGCATTTTAGAGTTTTCCCCAAAAGGTGGACTTTCCCACTGGAATAGAAATCTCATTGGATCTTTATTAGCTGGTTGCGAGCAATTAATGTCCATTTTTCAGGTGGGAACTGAGGTCCACAGAGAAGAAAGGGGGTGTCCCATACCCCACAGAGCCCAGAACTTCTCTTTAATCTAACTGACCCCCTCTGGGGCCACACAGTGACTTCACCTCAAAAAGGATGAGGGAGTCGGAGCACCAGAGTCAAGGACAAGCACTGATCTATCTCCCTCAGCCCAGATCCCATCCCCTTGGGAAAGGGAACTGCCTCCTGTCTTGACACTCACCGTGGCATCTTCAGAGCAGGACGCGATCTCAAAATCGTCAAAAGGGTTCCACTTGATGTCTAAGATGTTTCCTCTGTGGCCGCAGACCTTTGGGTAGTGGGGGTCCAACTTTCCAGTCTGCAAAACAGAGCCCAGGAGGACTGGGTTGGGAGAGGGCTAATTCCTCTTTAGCTTCTGGACAATTGCTCTGAGTGAGCGATCACCGAGTAAACAGGAGCATGTCAGGGATGGGCTCCTGACACCACCTATTCTGCGTGAGCCCTGGGGAAGTCACGTCACTTCTCTGAGTCTCAGTGCCCCCTCGAAGGCAGCGATAGGTGTTTTACAGGGTTCGTGTTCAGATCCCAGGAGATGAGGTATGGCAGGGCACACAGCAGGTGCTCAATAAAAGGACATTTCCCTTCAGACACTGCTGTTGAGAAGATTGAAGTGGTGCAGCCACTTTGGAAAACAGTCTGGCGATTTCTCAAGAGGTTAAACATAGTTACCATGTGACCCAGCAATTCCACACATAGCTAGATGCCCAAGATAAAGGGAAACAGAGATCTATAAAAAACTTGTACACCCATCTTCACAGCAGCATTATTCATATATTCACAGAAGCCAAAAGGAGGAAACAACCTAAATGCCCGTCAATGATGAATGTATACACAAATATAGTGTATTCATACAATGGAATATTACTCAGCCATAAAAAGGAATGCAGGGCTGATACAGGCTACGACATGGATGAACCTTGAAAACATGCTAAATGAGAGAAGTCAGACAGAAAAAGCCATACCATATATACAATTCCATTTAGATGAATTGCTTGGCAAATCAACACAGCCCCTGGTATCTGGTGTTGGGAACCCTGACTAATGCATATGAAAAACCCAGAATAAGAAAATCCGTTGAGACTAGAAGCAGATTAGTGGTTGCCTAAGGCTGGAGGGAGGAGGTCATGGGGAATGAAAGCTAATGGGTATGGGGTTTCTTCTTGGGGTGATGAAATTACTTTGAAATTAGATAGTGGTGCACAATTGTGTAAATACACTAAAACCCACTCAACTGCATAACCTAATGGTGTTCAGTGGTGAACTTTATAGTATATAAATTCTGTTTCAATGAAAAAGAAAGGGCATTTCTTCCCCATCTGCCCTTTCCTGTTGAGAATTCCTGCAGAGGTGCTGGGAGGACTCGTGGGCCCCACAACCTATACCAGGCAGCCGTGAAGCGGAGATTGCTAGCCGCACTGACACACTTAGACTTCCTGGGCCCTGGGACCACCGCACCAGTTCAGTCACAGAAATTGCTGCCAGGGACACACACCCCCCAGCTCTCACCTGCCAACGCAGGCTTTGTCTACACCTGCCATCTGACCTCAGGTTCTGAGGCCCACTGGCAGAATACTCCCCTCTCCATTTTTATATCCAAGTAAAAGAGACACCTGGGAAGAAAACTGGCCAAAGTCCATTCAGGGAACTGGACACCTCACCCTAGACTGCATCTCATCCTGAAAACTCTCTAAGGACATGCTGGCGCATGAGGGGTAGCTGTAAGTGTCATTGCAATGTCAAACTTACAGAGGTCAATAATGTACTCTGGTTATAGAGGAGGATATTCTTATTTTTAGGAAATACTCAAGTATTTCAGGGTAAAGGGCAAAGATGTAACTTCCCCTCAAATGGTTCAGAAAAAAATATATACACTCACACACATTGAGAGACAGAGAGAGAAGAGGGAAAAGGATATGGACGTGTACATGTGCTGGTGATGTGTGAGGAAATGGACAAAAGTCCCATTACTTTCAGATGGTTCTGCCTCCTTCATGGCTGAAAAAAATGGGCGCCTGGCAAGGGAAGAAGGGTCATTTGCTGCCTCCTACAGCAGGGGCAGCAACTGGAGCCAAGGCCCTGGAAGGAGAGCGCCCAGCTATGACCAGGCTCAGGTCTCCACACCAGCCACAGACCTCTCACCCAGCCCTTGGGTCACTCAGCACCTACAGTTGGATGAGCTTTCAAAAATTAAAATCTGATAGCGTCATGCACTGCTCAAATTTTGTAAGCCTTTTCCCTCATCTGTAAAATGTCAATAATCTCTTTCTTGCAGGATTTTAATGAAGGTAAACAAGATATTGTCAAACAGTGATGTCCTGTAGTAAGTGGTCAAAAAAGATGTTCATCATCTCTTATTACTAGGGGAAGGCGTATAAAACCACCATGAGATATTACCTCATGTCTGTGAAAATTCTATGGACATGTGTGCATGCACGTTTCTGTGTGTAGATCAAAATGGAGGGGAAAAAAAACCCAAGAAGGAAATGCACCAAACTATTATCCTCTAGATGGGATAAATGGGTCATTTGTATCATCTTCTCTCTTTTTGTTTTTAATTTCCTGCACTTATAAAAACTGTGCAAATTTTGCAATAAAATATTTAGGAACAAAATTCCAGACTCCTGAAAAGACGAGTCTTTCTAGGATTAGCCAAAAATGTGTTATAAAAATGCAGAAACTGAAGGACTGGACCAGGACTAGACAGCACACAGTAGTCCATTCTTACTCTGTAACAGTGGGAGGCATTACTAATAGATCCCAGAACTCTCTCTAACTCCAGAATGGAGGAGGTACTTACCCAGGGTCACTGGGAATGTGAGGGGTAGAGATGGGCTCTGACTCCCAAGTGTGAGTCCTGTAGTGGAAGCATCAGTTCTCTTGGAATCTCAATCCTGTCTTCCCTCTCGCTCTCAGTCTCTACCCTTTTTTACATGATTTCCTGTGTCAAAGGGTCTGAGCAGTGCAGTGTCTTTCACTATGGGCTACACCATTACTCTCAGGGCCTTTGACTTTACACTCTGCCCCAGGGCCATGCCCCAATTTCTGCCATGGGGTTTCTCAGAAATGCTAATAGACCAGTTGGCCTTGGCTGACAGGAAGCAAACTACCCAGCAGCCCCAAGCCTTCTTCCTCCCAGGTTGGAGGAAGTTGCTTCAGACTAGGAAAGGTGCTTCAGGGCCAGAGGAGGCTCAGACAGGCATCTCCTCACATTGCTGAACTTGGGCCAGTGCCCTCCCCGGCCTCTAAGAGCTGAGGCCCCAGCCCTAGACAGCTGCTCTTCCTTCTCTGTGAATAAGGCAATAGCTGGTCCTCCCCTGAGGCCTGCAGGCTGCTCTTTGCCTAAAAGCATTCGTGCTGAGGACCGACATTAGCCACTCTGATGAGCTATTGACCGAGTTGCTAAGAGCCCTGTCATGGCAGGAACATTTATAATCAGGAGGCAATTTTGCCTTTCTGTCCATTAGGCTAATAGTCAGCCAAGGGCCAGCCTCTGATTTATGGGGTACTCATGCTCTAAATCAGGGGAAATACCTGCTCTCCTCCTAGAGAAGGGAACCCTGGTTTGGGTGGAGGAGTTGGCTGTGGGGCCTGGAGAGACATGCCGTCCAAGTCTCTGAGGGGCTGCCTCAGGGCACATGGACTGGACAGGAATGAGGATCCTAGGGGCAGTGGCAGGCGGGTGGGGGCACTTCTGAGGCAGACCTCAGCTGTCAGGATGGAGAGGCGATGAGGCCATTGTCATGATCTCTTAGAGCTCAAAGGGGTGTGCCATTCTCATAAATGTCAGGGTCGTGTTCTCGAGTGACCCTCCCAACAGTCCAGGTGGACATGGAGGCAGGAGGGGTAGGGCCAGGCAGAGGGTGTTTGCAGAAGTAGAAGAGGTCAGGCAGGCAGGCTGACTCGGCTCCCAGAGTGTGAATCCCTGTGACTTGCAACTGTGCACCCTGGGGCAGTGATCTCACCTCTCTCAGCCTGTTTCTTTATCTACAAAATGGCAGCAGCAGCTGGACCTCACAGGGTGGATGTGAGGATTAAATGAGTTAATACATATAAAGCATTTAAGGAGGCTGGTATGTGGTGCGGTGTAAGCGCCCCATAGCTGATCACGATTATCCAGTTTATCCAGTTTTGTCGTGCTCAGGACCCTGGGATGTCCTTGGATTGAGGCCAAAGTGCTCTGCAAGGGACTCCCTTCTCTTCATACACAGATGACAGGCAATGGCTCCCGGGGTGACCTCAGTGAATAAATCAATGCCTTGATGATATTCCAGCTGGTGAGCTCTGACACATCTCATATTTATAAGGAACAGGCTTGAAAATGTTTTTTCTTTAGAAATCATACTTTAGGGAGTCACTGATGTCCTGGCTATTCTGTTCTTTTACCTGGTTCACCTCCCAAGCACTGCAGGAAGGTTACATGTATCCCTTTCACAATGCAGAGGCTGGGGAGGAGATGGGTGGGCATCCATGTGTATGGGCGACAAAGCCAGTCTATGGCAGGGCCAGAACTGGAGTTCCTCTCACCGCCTGGTCAGCCCCTTGCTGTCCTCTCATCAAAGTTATCATCAGCATCACATATTCCTTCCACTGAAGACCTGCTCTGTGCCAGGTGCCAGGCTGTGTGCAGGATGAGTTACTCAGGGTCCCTGACCTCCAGGGGTCGTCTGTGTCTGTGGGGGTGGCAGGATGTAGAACTCAGGGCTCAGAGACAGACCCTTGGGGGATTAATCAGAGACAGCTTCTGGGAGGATGTCTTTGAATTGTGCCTTAAAGAGAAGGAGACTTTGACTAGTCTGAGTGGAGGGGAGGCATTTCAAGACATAAAGGCAGGGCGTGGGTGGGTTTTAAGCCGGGAGGATCCTGAAGCAGCCAGCAGGGAATTGAGGCTGCAGGATGAGATGGGAGGAGGCCAGGCCAGAGGAGTGAGGCTGTGGGCAGGAAACACGCACTGGTGCAGGGTCCGTGGCTGGGGCCATGGCTGAAGACAGACATGTGGACAGATCCTGACGAGCAGGGATGGGACGTGGGGCAGGGGTGGGGATGCTGCCCTGAGGAGACTGGGAGTTGAGCAGAAGGAGAGATGCTAGAATGTTCCCTAAGCCTGGAAACACACATGTTGCTAAAATGCAAATCACTTTCCCATAAGGATGAGGGCAGTGAGTCAGTCATCAACCCGTCCCTTGACACCACACGGCTGAGCGTGAGGGTGTGTCACAGACACCCACACCCAGTGCTGGAAGTGGCAAGCCGCAGAGGTTATCTGGCAATCATGCTTGGTCACCTCTGGAGATGGGGAGCTCACTTCTTCCCAAGGTGGTTTCTTCCACTTTCAGGCCTTGCTGACTGTGAGAAAGCACTTCCTACCTTGAGCCCAGTGTGGCCTCTCTGTGGCCCCTCCCCCACCGCTCCCCCTCTGTCCTTCAGGACCCCAGAGACACCTTCCCTGTCCCAGGCCAGATCCCTGGATATTTGAAAGCAAAGTATCCATTTCTTAAGCATGTTCTAGAACCAGAATAAGACTTTAAAACACACACACACACACACACACCCAGACTAGCCCACACCCTGCATTTCTAGAAAGAGAATCCAAGTATGGAGGGAACAGGTATGGAATTTCTGAGGTTGAAAATGTCGGCAGGGATGGGCGAGAGGGTTTTGATTAGGAGTCATGACTTTATCTGCGGGCAACAGGGAGTCCAGGGAGGAGTTGGAGGGGAGTGGGAAGGTCAGACGCAGGCCTGAGAAGGGTCCACCCGAGCACAGCAGCGAAGCACCTCCCCCTCAGGCACCTGGAGGCCAGGTGTTCATTCAGCCCTGGTCTGGTCCATTTCCAACAATGTCCCAGGCCCATCCCCAAGGCTCTGGTTTCCCTCCTCTCTACCCTCCACACCTCATAGCGAATGAAGTCCACCCTCCTCACACCCCAAGGGTGGTTCAGCTGCAGGCCAGGTGCCAGGATCAGGACCCCAACCTGGCATGTCCCCAAGCTCAGGACGGGGCTGTCCCCAGACCTTCCTGTTGCTGCCTTTGTTCCCTGGGTTGCCAAGGCTGCAGGCACCTCCCTGCCTCCCACAGGCTCACCTGGGGTAAGGGTGCAGTAGCAAGAGCCCTGACTTCGGGGTCACTCCCTCTGGGACACCTGCCACACCTGACAATTCCAGTGCATGGTGGTAAGGCCACCTCCGACTCCTGTACACACCCCATAAATGATAAGTGAGCTTGCCTCTCCCTCCCTGCCTCGCACAGGGCTGACACCTCTGTGTCTGGGTGGGACATGGCCCTGGTAACCAGACAGGGAGCCTCAGTAAAGCAGAGCCAGACTCAGGAGCTGCAGGTGGGATACAGGAGGGTGAGGCCGCACCCAGGCGGGGGCTCCAGCTCTGGGGCCTCCCCCTCAGGCTCAGGCTCCCAGGCATCTCCCTGAGCCTCAGCACCCTCATCTGCACAACGGGGCAATCTCCAGCCTCCACAAGATGGGCTAATGAAGGCAGTAGCCTGAGTACTGTGTTATGCTGGTCACAAGGTGGAAAAGGCCGAAGGCCTGCCTGCCCAGGGGCAGCGCCGTGTAGGGAGACTACCCGGGGGCCCGTCCTCGGCCTCTTCCTCCTGCTCCCTCCACGTCTATCAATTGAATACATGTGTGGAACTTTCTGGACCCTGATGCAAACAAACCAAGCACCAAGAGGCATTTATGAGGCACTCAGGGGCATTTTCATATGAACTGGAAATCAGATGACACAAGAGTTATTGTCAAAGCCGTGATCCTGGCAATGTGGTGATGTCCGAGAATATCCCTACACTGCAGTGGCAGGGAGGACAGAGGAGGAAAAAAATGACAAAATGTCCGGCATTTGCTTTGAAACAATTCAGAAGGAAGAAAAGGGATAAAAGAAGCAAGAGTGGCAAATTCTTGAAAGTTCTAGAATCAGTACAGAAGAGTTCATTATAATGTTTTCAGTCCATTTTTCTATTTGAAATATTTTCATCATAATAAAAAGAACTAGATTGGAGCCAAGCTACTGAAAATACAGTTTGCAAATCAGCAGCACAGGCACCCCCTGGGCATGGGGAGACCAGAATTCAGCAACTAAAAATACAAGGTGCCCAGTGAAATTTGAATTTCAGATGAACAGCAAATACATTTTTTAAAAAAGAATATTCCATGTACTATTTTACTCATACTAAAAAAAAATAAGTGTGAAAATAGCTTGGTATTTCCTTATAAAACGAAACATGTAAGTATTTTACAACCCAGCCTTTGCGCTCCTGGGCCTTTATCTTAGAGAAATGGAACTTATTGACAGAATTCTATATGCCGAAGTTTACGGCAGCTTTACTGGTGGCAGCCCCAAACTGGAAGCGATCCAGGTGGCCTTCAACAGGTGAATGGTTAAACAGACTGTGCATCCAGGCCACGGGTACAACTCAGCAATAAAAGAGAATAAGCTACTGATACAGCCAATGCTCGGATGGGTCCCCAGAGAATTATGCTGAGGGAAACAAGTCAAGGCCAAAAGGTAGCCTACTGGAGGGTTCCATTTATATGACATTCTTCAAATGGCAAAGTACAGAATCGGAGAGCAGATCAGCGGTGCTCAGGGATTACGGAAGAGGTGGGGTGCAGTGGGGTGGCGAGAGCTATAAAAGGGCAACATGAGTGATCTTTGTGATGAAGACCATGCCTGGATCTCCATTCTGCTGTGAGACTGTACTGAAGTCTTGTAAGATGTCATCACTGGAGGGAATTTACAGTTGCATGTGATTCTACGAAGACCTCAAAACAAGATGGCTTAATTTGAAAGAAAAAAAATATGCAAAAGATCTTTGAGGTTTATCTGAAATTCAAATTTAACTGGGCATCCTGTATTTTATCTCGAGATTCTGGAGCTTGTTGGAATGCAGACTCTCCGGCACCACTTCGGCCTCCTGGAATCAGAATCTGCCTTAGCACACTCAGGTGTGAGCTCTGATTAGTGGCTTCTAGCTCCTGCTGTGACTGGATTCCTAGGAGTCTGGTACAGTAGCAATTAACATGTATCCTCCAATTATTATGATATTTCAAAAAGCCTCAAGGCTTTTATCTGCACAGGACCTCTGAGTTTCAACCCTCCCGTGGCTCTCCACTGGACTCAGAACAGTGGCACACTATTACTGCTCTCGCTACAGAGCCGGCTCCCTCTCTGAGCTCACTTCCCGAGGCTCCTGGCCTTCTGACAATACACCAGTGGCTTTCTCCCACACAGCGAAGCCATTTCGACCTCAGGGCCTTTGCACTTGCTCTTCATTCTGTCTAATTGCTCTGCCTCTAGAGCTTTACATAGTCTCACAGAAGACCTTTTCTGATCATCCTATCTAAACTAGGTCTCTTCTCTCCACCCAGGTCACACATCATATCAAACCATTTATTTTCTTAATATCAGTCACTTCCTGATTTCGTGCTAATAATAAACTGTGACAGGGCTGAAAGAGTTCAAGGTGCAAAAAGCAGGGAAACAAATGAATTATTTCATTAAGAATTCAGTAGGTTTGGCAGACATAATCTTTTCAAAGAACCCAGAACTTGGGAGGAACAAGTAATCAAATGGGGCATCTCCAGGGATCCTTCCAAGTCTGATCTTTAAGTCATTCTGCACATTCCATTTTATATTCATCTCTCCCTAGCTCCAACATATATTTGCATCTTTCTCTGGAAGGCAGCTGGCAGTCTCAGCCTGCTAGTCAGGCCCTTGTGGTCTGGCCCTAATCCACTTCCCCAGGGCATTTCCCTCCTTCCCCTTCACATAAGGTCCATTTGCTCAGGCCAGATTGCTCTCTCCACTACTCCTGAACATTCCATGTACAGTCCCCCATGGAAACCTTTGCTGGTGCCATCCCTTTGGCCAATTATGCTCTCCTGATTTATTTGGGTGAGCAATCATTTGGTAATTTGTTCCATCAATGAACATTTACGAGCATCTCCTGTGTGCCTATGTGTGCTGCATGGGTAGACAAAGCACTGGTTCCCTTTAAGCCACTTATTCCAAGTTCACTAGGAGGTACCACCAGAAGAATTTGTTTTTGTAGTCTTACTGGACCCTAGGCCTTTTATCTTACTATTGCTTTTAAAGGAATGTCTCTAACATTCCTTCTTTATGAATGATGTTAGCGCCCTATTAACAAAGAGACCAAATAGCACCAATATCACCAATAAGGAGACAAAGTGACAACAATGTTATCCATGTAACGAATCAGAGAGGCAACATCACATGTGTATCACTTGCCAAAAATGCACAAGGTGAATCTAATCATGAGGAAGCAATTCCACAAATCCAAGTTAGAAATATTCTACAAAATTGGCCCTTACTACTTAAAAAAATGTTAATATGAAACAAAGCAGATTAAGAGAAATGACAACTACATATAACTCAGGAGTTGTATTCTGGACCAGAAATGAAACTTTGCTATACATATGGAGAGAAAGATAGAAAAAGGGACAAAAAGCAAATGTGGCAGAATGCTAACAACTGGTGGGTCCAGGGGAAGGAAAGTTAGTTCAACTATTTTTGCTACTTTTCTTTAAGGTTCAAGGGAACTCGTTTTCCAAGGGAAAGTTTTTGATTCTGTTTCTTATGTGTATGTAAGAATCATTTTCCTAATTTGCTAGGAATTTTGATCATGAATGGGTATAAAGATTTAGTTAGTGCTTTTTCTGCATATAGAGAGGTAATTATCTGTTTTTTTCCCCTTTTATTAATTAATTAAATAATTTAGAGCAGAAAAACTGGGGTGTAGGCCAAAGGTGCTGGCGGGTGAGAGGATTCACTAGACACAGAGTGGGGAGCAGAACAGGTGGATCTACTGAAATACACTGCTAAGGGGAGCAGCGGGCAAGACAGGAGAGGTCTGCTTTGCCTTATGTGGGTCAGCTCCCTGGCTGGGGATCCAATTCAGGCAGAAGTAGTGATAACACTGAGACTTAACCCCTAGGCCACCAGGGAGTTAAGTTTTATTAGTTAATAATTTAATGTTTATTTGTTAATATTATATAATGTTATTTGTTAATATAATGTTAATTTGTTAATATAATGTTTACCTTTATAGATTTTAATGTTAAATAACCCTTAGTTTCTGTAACAAAGTAACAGGATCAGAATGTATTGCTTTATTTTAAAAAATTCACAGGTAGCTTCAATTTGCTGGTAATTTTGCTTTCATTTTCCTGTGTGAGAAGGCCTCCCACTTTCCTTTCTTGTTCTGTCCTTTTCTGGTTTTGGAATCCAGGTTACACTGGCCTCACAGAACAAGAAGGAGAGCAGTCTCCATTTTCCTACCCTCTCTGTGTGTTTGTAAAAGTTTGGAATAATCATTCCTTGAAGGTTACGAAGAAATGGTATATGAAAAGCCCATGGAACTACATAACATATAAAAAAGTACACAGAATGCAAATGTTCAGTTTAATGAATTGATGAAAAATAAATTCCTCATGTAACTCCCACCCTCCTAGGTCAAGACATGAACAGTTCCCAGCACAACAGGCCCCCTCCCCACACTCCGCAAAGGGAGGCTTTCTAACCCCAGCTCCTTCTCCCCCTCCCCACCATGGGGTAACTGTTATCCTGGTTTCTTGATAGGCTTTGTTTGCTTTTCTTTCTTTTTTTAAAATTTTATATATATATATATCTTTTACATCATTGAGTATTCCCATAAAACATTGTTTGTTTTTTGTTAAAAAGTTTCTACCTAATACAGTCCTTAAAACAGATTTTAATTTAGTTTGTTCTTAATTTTAACTGACTAGAATAAGACCGTTTATAATGTGTTTTGTTTCTTTCCCTCAACATTGTTTTTAAGATTCATCCGTGTTACAATCAAACAGGACCACATCAAATTAAAAAGCTTCTTTCTATACAGGAAAGAAACCATTGTTAAAGGGAAAAGGCAACCTACTGAATGGGAGATTTTGTGAATCACATATTTGACAAAAGGTCAATATTCAAAATATATAAAAACCTCATAAAATTCAATAATAGAAAAAGAAACACAGGCCAATTAAATAACGGGCAGAAGATCTGAATAGACACTTCTCCAAAGACATACAGATATCTAGCAGGAAAGATATTCATCATCTCTTACTACTAGGGAAAGGCAAATCAAAACAACAATGAGATACTACCTCACGCCTGTGAGAATAAATATCATCCAAAAGATAAGAAACCATAAATGCTGGAGAGGATGTGGAGAGAAGAGAATCCTTGTATACTGTTGGTGGGATGTAAGTTGGTGCAGATTTATGGAAAGCACTAAAGATATCCCTCAAAAAATTAATCTACCATGTGACCCAGGTATCCTACTTTTGGTATTTATAGGAAAACACTAATTCAAAGAGCTGCATACACGCCCATGTTATTGTAGGCTGCCAGCATTTGCAAACGCTTAGTAACCTTTTGGGTTTTCTGTGCTATGAGATGCTTGTTTTGTTTTCTTTTTTCCTGGTCCTTTTTATACATTCAGGAAAACAGCTCTTTGTTGTGTTTATTGTACAAATATCTCTTCTCATTCTGTGACTTATCTTTTCCTTCTGTTTTCTTCGAGAGGCTTTTATTGTTCAACTTAAAAAAGTCACAGGACTATTCTATTTCTACCCGAACAGGTATCAACAAACTATTATTATATATATTTTAAGAATTGTCCAGATTGTCAACCTTTTCATATATATAATATATGTGTATATAGTCATAGAATTGCTCATATAATTGCTATTACATGGCTGCTCTTGTCCTTGACCTTATTTGCTCTTTCACTCTTGACCATCACTCCAGGAGTCTGTGCGTCAGTATTTTCTAGGGACTAACTTCTGATTTTTTTGATTCTGTCTACTAGAATTTTGTATTCTCTTCCACTGATTTCTGCTTTTTATTATCTCTTTCTTCAAACTTTCTTTGGGTTTATTCTATTGCTCTTCTGCTAACCTCTTAGGTTGGACGCTTAGCCATTACTTTCCAGACTTTTTCTAACAGAAGCGGTAGTTCTATATATTTTCCTTGAGGCATCCCTTTCTCTGCAGCCCATAAGTTTTGTGATATGTTTCACTATCACTCAGTTTCAAATACTTTCAAATCTTCACCTTGATCTCGTCTTTGACCTAGTTATTTATGAATGTGCTTTTAAATTTCCAAGTAAATTTAAATGTATCTTTGTTACTCATTTCTAACTCAATTGGCACAGGATCAGAAAACCTGGCCTATGAAAATCCAATTTGTATTTCTGATTTCGACATCTAAAGTTCTTTGGGGGAGCTCAGTCTGTCGCCTGCAATTTCAGCTGACTTGTGCTCCTGGCAGCTTAAGTGCTTGGTCATCTCCAACGATGAATTTCATTGTTCTTAATCTGTGGGAATTCTTTGCACATTGAAAAATCCTTTCCTCTGGAAAGACTTCTGCTACCAACCAGGGGACCCAGTAGCCCCTCTGGAGGTTCTGCCGTAAGGCAGGCACTAAATTTCTTTAAAAGATCTGCTATTAGGTTCATCTACACAAATCTATATAAAATCGCCACTTGGGGTCAAAAAACTGAAACATCAGCAACTGCATGTGGTCCACCTATACTGTCAACATTGCCTGCAGGGAACCTGTTTTTCCTGTTTGCCTACTGCTTACCTCTCTCTCCTAGTTAGATTTTGGCTCAATGCTTGTTTCCTTTTTTGCGGGGGATAGGAGTGCCTTTGGAGATTTCCCAATGTCTTGTAAGCCCCGTAATGCACTAAAAAGTTCAAGAGTGAATTATTTTGCAATGGGGAGGAGAGAAGGTCCTAGTAGTAGCTGGCAATTACTGAAGCTAAAGTCCCAGGAGAGGTGTATTTTTTCTCAATGAGGAAGCCAAGGCTCACAGAGGCAAAATGACCTATTCAAGGTCACAGGGCTGGTACAGACTTAGACAGGGCGGAGACATACTTAGCCCACATATGGGACCAGGAACCCAAGCTACTTCTACTTTCCCTCTGTTCCTGCACTGCTTCCGGACAGCTGGGGGCTTACCAGGAGTCCTTACCTGGTGCAGGGGGATGACAAGGAAGGCCCCCCCTCCAGCGCACTCAGTCACAATTGCAATGAAGTGGGGGTTCACAGCACAGAAGTGATTGTCGTGGACGCTGCTGGTAATGGGCACTGAGTCGTAGCAGTTTTCCTTGCTGGCTGCTTTGCCAAAGACGTGGCGGAATTTGGAGCTCCGGTACTGGGGGTTCCATGACATCTGGGGGAGACAAACAGGACACAAGGGACATGAGGCTCATTGCATTGACAGTGATATCTTATGATTGGCAACCAAGTGGACAAGCTAAGTGTGGCTTTTTCTATGGACTTCTGGGATGGTGGATAATTATCACTGTCCTAGTTGCTTTTCATCCCTTCAAGGGTGGACACAAAAGGGCAGAAAAACCAAAGAGAATATACCACATTCTCTCCCTATCCATCATGCCAGACAGCTAGCCCCTGGCCCCCCTTCAGCTCTGGTAATACTGAGTCCTTTGGAGTCAGCCTGCATGCTGGCCAATTCCAGCTTGGTCTCTTGCCGGTCAGTGGGCAAATACTTAACTTCCAAAGCCTCAGTTTTCTCATCTGTAAAATGGGGATGAAAAAGAATTTTCTCATAAACTTGTCATGAGGATTAAATTGACTGATACACGAAGATCCCTTGATCAGCAATAACATTTACTACCACTATGATCATCTGGGCATCTTGCATTTTTCTCAGTCTTCATTCAGCTTTGTATTTGTTCACTCAATATTTACTGAGAACCACCTTGGGTGTGACTACACCCTGTGTCAGGCATTAGGATTTAGGAGAGACTACGACTGAGCCAGCCTTATAGGAATGAAGGGGACTATGAGTGAGGCCATTAGAAGAGTCTGGGCCACTGGGACCCAGTATACTTTACGTCATAATGGAGGTTTGTACATGGCAGTCAGGGAGGGCTTCCCGGAGGAAATGACACATGAACTGTGATTTGAAGGATAAGCAGGAGTTAGCCTTATATATAGGCAGGACAGAGTGAGCTGGGGTGGAGGGTGTTCCAGGAGGATTGAACAGACTGAGCAAAGGCTCTGGGATAGAAGCAAACATGGACTGTTTGGCGAATTCCATGTGGTCCAGTAAGATTAGCAAGAAGATGTTAAAAAGAAAAAACAGACACGCACACACACACACACACACATCAATTGGATGATGTGAGAGGGAACACATGCTGGAGGGGTGAGAAGGGCCAGATCGTGAATGGCCTGTAAGAGGATCTAGGCCCCATTAGTGACCAAACGCCTGAGATCTTGTGGGCGCGCAGTTCCACTGCTGCTTGGGCTCAAAAGCCCTCTAGTTTCCCCAATTTCCCAACCTTCAGCAGTCCCTCTATTCATGCTTCCCCTGTAGGCCAGAAGGATCCTTTGGGACCCCAAGCCTGGCTATACTCATGACCCTAGACCCCACTCATTGCTCTATTGCCTCAGTTATTGCTGCCCTACAGGACTGAAGACAAAGTCAGGCCTGCATTCAAGCCTTCTGGCTGGGTCCCATCAAATCCCAAGGTTTTTTTTTTTTTTTTTTTTGGCTTTCTTCTAAAGGGTAGTGTGCAGATAAAGAACAGCTGCCCCTGTACCTGCTCTTCTGCTCCTGCTTTTCCCTCGATTTGGTTTGCCCTTCCCCACCCCTATGCTATATTTATTAGTCCAAATTCTCCACATCTCTAGCTCCCAGGCCCCTCCCCCAGTCTTCCTTTATATTCCAGAAATCTTTGCTCCCCACATCACCTCCCCTCCAGCCTGCTCACCCCTGACACTGTCCGTCCAAATGCAGACAGTGCAGTTTGGTGCCAGATCCCATCTCCTTTACCTGTTTGCTTAAAGAAAGGCCAAGTTCTCTGCTCCAGGAGCACAGAACTCTGTCCACCTCAGGCATTTCACAGGAAAAGGCATGTTTGGCTGGGCACCCAAGTAGTCAGGACGAAGAAGGTGCTTGCCCAGCCCGTGTGCCCCAGGCTCCTCTCTGAGCTCAGTTCAAAGACTCAACATGAGGCTGCTGACCTCAGGAGGTCACGGTGAGCAGAAGCCTGACCTCTCCACAGCCCCAGGTAGCTCATCAACTTCACGGGAGAGGATCTGTGAAGCTCAGACATGCCAATTCTCCTTTTGGGAGCTTTGTCCAAAGCCCTGGCTGCTTTTGCAGAGCCATAGGAAACCTCACAGAAAGCAAGGACTGACCGACTAATTAATGCCCATCTAGTCCCAGAATGGATGTAAGAAGCCTTACAAAAATAGACTACAAGAGAGAAGGAAATGGAAAGGCCACAGTGAGGAAATGGGGACAGAGGGAAATTGCAGAAACAAAAAAAGATCACCTGAGATTCAGGGGGGTTAAGCTGCTAGGGCTTCCACACAGAGGAGGTGGACCTTGGATGTGGGCCTGAGCTTCCTATTGACCAATTCAACAAAGGAAACAGGGGCCCCCCTGGTGGCGCAGCGGTTGAGTGCTGCGCTGTGGAGCTGTCGGCTGGCGCGCGATGCGAGTTCGATGCCCAGCCGGGGAGAGTCCCACATGGTGTGGCGGATCTCTCCTGCCTCGCCTGCTGCTCCCCTCAGCAGTGTATTTCGGTCGATCTGTCTGTTCTGCTCCCCACTCTGTCTCTGGTGAACCCTCTTGCCGCCCCACACCTCTGACCTGTGCCCCAGCTTGTATGTATAAATAAATAAATCTTTAAAAAAAAAAACAAAAACAAAAAAAAAAACAAAGGAAACAGAGTCAAATAGGCATGTAGTCAGTGGCTAAACCACCCCTTGCTAAAGGGCAGCAAAGCTTTTCTCTGTGCTGGGTCTTGAGAGAAATGGGGCCGGGGCACCCTGCTGTTCTTAGAAAGGAACACCAGGACAATGATGCTCTCAGGCCTGGGCAATTAGGGGGAGCTTCCTGGGGATTGGACTTTATGGGTAAAAAGTAGGAGCCAAGTCAGCAGGTTTAGCTCCAGGCCCCCCAATCCTGCCTCATCTTGAGCAGCATTGTTCTGCCATGGGCAGAAATGGCACGTGCCACTTCCAGGCTGCACGCATACAAGACCTGCCTGTGACGCTTCAGGACACTCACCCTTGGTTGAAGGGATGAGAGGCAATATGAGAGGCAATATGTTCCACTGTCCCGAACCCAAGGTACTGCACAGAACAGACCACCTCCCCACAATGGACTCATGCTGGACACACTTCGTGACAGAGGAATACACTTGTCGGCTCTTGCCACAGAGCATGGCCTACCCAACCCGCTGAACACACCATCCCATGCAGGCATGCTTGGCAAAAGCTCCTACATTTGGTGTGAGCTGAGTACAAGAAACTTGCAGGGGAGAGGGGCGAGGAGGTAGAACCCAGGCCATCTGTCATCTCAGGAGCCGTGTAGAAGAACCCAGACTCTGAGGGCAGCAAGGAGGGGGCTACAGGGGTGGAAGAGAGGAAGAGATTTCACTTTGAGGTGGATTCCACTGATTACTGAGGTGAAACACAGGTAGGTGAGAGGTGATGGTCACCTGAGCTGAAGTAGGGCAGAGGGCACAAAGGGGAGGGGAAATACCAAGGACCAACAGCCTTGGCACCTGAGCGCCCTGGGTGGCTGGGGGAAGGGCCAGTGGCGGCTGAATCTACAGGCCTTGACTGTCGTCAGCAGTCCTGAGCTCTGTGGTCACTTCCAGGCTCTCCTTCCGCACCTGTCTATGTGCCTGTGTGAGCAGCCTGGACTTGGCCTACACTTGACTGGCGGCTCTAGGCCTAGGAGGGCTCAGGGGACACCTGACTGGACAGTGACTCTCTTGGAGCTCAGCGTCAACTCTGTGGCCATAAAACTCAGGTTTTTGGGGGTCTCCCTGGTGGGGCAGCGGTTAAGTGCTGCCCTGTGGAGGTCAGCAGCAGCGATGCAAGTTCGACACCCAGCTGGGGAGATTCTCACATGGCGCAGTGGACCTCTCCTGCCTCGCCCACTACTCACCTCAGCAGTGTATTTCCGCTGATTTATCTGT
This sequence comes from Scalopus aquaticus, assembly GCA_004024925.1. Lineage (NCBI taxonomy): Eukaryota > Metazoa > Chordata > Mammalia > Eulipotyphla > Talpidae > Scalopus > Scalopus aquaticus. The sequence goes on from PVIJ01002305.1 coordinate 140,093, forward strand.
TCTACTCCTACTCTGTCTCTGGTGAACCCTCTCGCTGCTCCACACCTCTGGCCTGTACCCCAGTTTGTATGCAAAATTAAATAAATCTTAAAAAATAAAATAAAATAAATTAAATAAAAGTCAGGGTTTGGGGAAGTTGTTAGATGCCAGGCACCTTTCCAAGTGCTTTCCCTGTGTGATCATAGCAGCAGGCACCCCATCCCCATTATGAATGCAGGGATCGAGGCGGAGAAGCAAAGTAGCCCACCTGAGACCAGAGATAGTGGTGGAGCTGGGGGCTCCCATCTCCAGGTTCCTGCAGGTAGTAACTATGAGAACAAAAGCTCTTTCACACCCATTGTACCCTGGATCTCACCTCAGCCCCCCAGAAGGGAAGTATCAGCCCCACTTCTCCGACAAGAAAAACAAGGCCTAGAAAAGTAGGTGGACACCTCTGAAAAGGGAGCTGTTTGATAAGCCCAGCCCACCCCGAAGCAGCATGAACTTCAGTGACCTCTGCCCCCCCCCATCTTCTCCCCACCCCACCTCGCCATTCCTGCACCAGCACCCATCTCCAGTGCCAAGTTTCTTCCAGACCTGTTGCCATGGAAGGAACTTAGAGAAGTGGAGAAAGGGGTGGCACCGAGCCAGGCAGGTGGCTTTCCCTTTGCCCGAGGTACGGGAGTGGGCATGCCCAAGTGCAGGTGAAGCATCTAGGGCTGTGCGTGCATGCGCACCGCACTTATCAGGGAGTTCATATGTGCTTGTGTGCTCCTGGGGGTCTGCATGCACGTGTGCATCTGTTTGGGTTCAGATGCATCTGCCACGAACACGCACCTTGAGCACATGTATCAATGCATCCATGAGTTTAAGGACTCAGCAATGCATAGAACAAGAGTTTTAGTTTCCCCACAAGTAGGCACTTGCCTAGAAATGTGGACCATCTCAGGCACTCTGCACTTCGAGGACCTCGCCCACGGGCTGGGCCAGAACGGTCGATCTGGGCCAGGTTTATCCCATGCCACTCGTCCAATCCTGCCCGGTCCCATTTGCGGGGCCCACATCAAAGCCACGGCAGGCCTTCTCGGGTGTGGCACTCTGGGCCAGGCTAAGGCACAAAGCAGGGGGTGGCACAGATTCTGCTGCTGCTTTTTCCATGTATGCTCAGTGGGCCTGACGTAGGATTGGGTTCTGCGGGCTGAAAATTCCCTCCTTTAAAAAGGCTTTAGTCTTCTCTGAGTTGAAAATCCCATTGAGTTACTTAAGGCCTGACAATGGAATGGCTCACTATCATCCTTCACAGCTCTCCCAGGCCCTGTTGTCCCTGTTTGGTGCAGGGGATCTTGACCAAGATCACAAGAGGTAGGGCCAGGGGAGATAGGAAAGAGAAGCCCAGCTCAGGTTCAGAGGTATGTCCCCTTCCTGCCACATGCTCCTCTGTCAGAAACAGAGACAGACATAAAGGCTTTCCTGCCTGCCACCAAAGGCTTGTCTTCCCCACCAACCTGGAATCATTGCAGGGTAAGTGTTAGCTGCAGGGTGGCTGAAGCCAAACCCAAACTGGGTGTGGTACAAACCCACATACTAGATTATTCATTAATTGCTTTGTTCCTGGCCTCAGGGAAGGAATGAGAAGAACTGATTGGGTGTAGGAGGTTGGAGAAGTAGAGATAGAGCCTGGTGCCCCTGGCTACGCGTCCCCGTGTAGGTCTGTGTGTCCATAACATTTGGTGTTTTACTTTTTCTCTTATAACCTGACCTTGTGGTCAGTGAGCTGCCCCTAAACATCCTCGCAAGAGGGTCTGAACCAGCACGCTGTCAGCCAGTTAACAGAGGGACATTTAGAACCTCAAATCTCCTCGCTTTCAAAACTGAAAAAGAGATTACTATAAAAATAAAGAACACTATTTGAAGGTGATCTCCAAAGACCAAGAATTAACACAATAAATACAGAATTGCTGGTGGGTCCTTGACCTTGACCCCAATCCTTGGCTATTATCCCTCCTAAAGTTTAGCCAGTTACTGGCCTTGGTCTCTAACTTGATTGGAAACCTCCTTTCTAATTCATCCTGAATCCTGGCAGGAGTGGGGTATCTGGCTCTGGAAGCCAAGGTCATTTTCCCCGTTGTCACTATGAGTCTCTGCTTCACTAGACTTTCCCGTGGAACCTCCCTACCTCCTCTGGCAAAAGAGGAAACTGGCTCAGCTACTTCTCCCAGGTGAGAAACTTACCCACCATTTGTTTCACTTCACCTGAGGCCTGGCCATGTTTTAGTATCACTTCTGCCACAAGTGTCTTTATTTTTCCCTCTCACAGTCTAGCCATAGGGCTGAAAAGTCATGGAGGGACCCAGCCTGGGACATGGGCTTTGTTTCTCTCCAGCCTTCAAAGCAAGAAGAGGCCTGCTGCTCTCCACAGAAGCGGCGGCCAACTGTCCTTGCCTGCCTCGGATGGAGGGAGTGGGGACGATATTCTGGGGTGCAGTACTTCACTGCCAACATGGGGAGAGCCCCAGACAAGCGGGGGCAACTTGGTCGCCTGTCCACCGACTGTGGAGGTCTCCAGAAGACCTGTGTGATCACCATGCATGCCTCTACGGCACGTCACCAGTGACTGACTCTCCCGACTAGTGGCTAGAAGAGAGAGCTCTAGGACTGACTTCTTAAAGAACCCCACACCTGACTCAGAGAACAGAACACTTCAAAGCGGACGGAATCCAAGAAGGTTTGTAAAGAGAGGCAAATACGATTTTAATTCGATCACCAACTTCATCCAGGGTTGGTTTAGTACTGATTCTGTGCCAGGCCGGTGTTGGGGACAGGGGTAGAGGGGCTAGAGGGGAACAACTCAGACACTGCTTTCCACATGTGTATGCCCCTCAGGAAATGGCCAAGGGCAGGGAAAGTTGAACTGCTATAATCTTGATGCACTGTTAAAGCACGCACAGTGGTTGGCAATTTTGAATGCCCATCAGCACCATTTAAATCAGATCACTGGGTGTGGGATGCAGGCACCACCTCTGTCCAACCCGGCAGCCTCTGGTCACACATGGCTTCTAAATTAAAGGTAAGTATGCTAAACATGGAGCTTCCATACGACCCAGCAATACCACTTTTGGGAATTTACCCAAAAGACACAAAAACACTAATCCGAAAGGATACATGCACCCGTATGTTCATTGCGGCACTGTTCACAATAGCAAAGGTATGGAAGCAACCCAGATGTCCAAAATTAGATG
>PVIJ01002305.1:143410-164988 GCA_004024925.1 Scalopus aquaticus
ATGTGGTACATATACACAATGGAATACTATTCAGCATGGAAAGAAGATAAACACATGCAATTTGCAGCGACATGGATGGAATTAGAGGGGATCATACTCAGTGAAATAAGCCAGAAAGAAAGAGAAAAATATCGAATGGTTTCACTTATAACAGGACTATAAGGAAACCAAATAGGAGAGAGACACTCAGCAGGTGGGGGGGGTGTGGGGGGACGGGAGGAAAAGGGCACAAAATGGAATAGAAAAGAACACAAGGGACCATGGAGATGGATCACGGGTGAATTGGTGGTGGGCTACCCAAGGGGAATACAAAATGTAAAAGACATAAATAACAATAAAAATATATATTAAAAAAATTAAAGTTAAGTAAATTAAAATGAAGTGGAATATAAAATTCAACTCTTCCGGTGCACCAGGAACCTTTCACGAGCTCAATATCCACCTGTGGCTACTGGATGTACCTGAGTAAACAGTGTCACTACAGAACAACACAGGTCCACTGGACCTGTGTGACTTTGGGCAGGTTACTTAATGCGTCTGTTTCACCAACAATACACTCAGGCATGTAACAAACAGCAGCTAACATGTACACTGCTTACTGTGTGTGAAGTATGTTCCACGTACCAACTCAGCCCTCACAAACAACCCCTTAAATACTATTATCACCCCATTTTTTACAGATGAGAAAACTGGGGCACAGAGAGGGTAAACAACTTGCCTCAAACCACACAGCCAGGAGGTGGCCAAGCTGTTAAGGCCTGGATCCACATTCCCTCACAGGGCTGCCTTGATGGTTAAATGAGAGAAATTGCACAGAAAAAGGAACAGTGCTGAGCGCACACTTAATGCTCAACAAATGTTTGCGTAAAGACTGTGTTGGTGCCAAGGGTTACAGGACACTGAGATTCGATGTCGTACCTAAGAGGTACATGCTGAGGCTCCAACATTTTGAGGATTAGAGTAAACATCCCAAACCAGAAAATGCAAAGCAGTCTGGGGGTTGCTGAGCAGCTATGGACCCTTCTCCCTGTGGTGCTCACCGAGCTAATGGAGGAGGGGACAGACAAGACCGTGGAGCCAAGCATAAGCCCTGCTGGTCAAGAACCCCAAAGCCTGCATTGTGTATCCTCCAGGTGGGACGCTCTGGGTGGAGGCCAGCTGCCCAGCTCAGCCCCGTGAGAGTGTACAGGCACGGATAGAGAGCAGGCAGGGGAAGCCCTCTATTTTTCTTCCTCAGCATAGCCCAGGATGGGGGAAGTGGGGAGCTCAGGGCAGTCGCCAGGCTCCAGGGACTTATCAGCACTGATGTAGAGGCACTGTGCAATCAGCAAGTAGAAACAGCTCTGCCTCCGGGTTCCCTCTGCCCCCATCTCCCTGGTCCTTCTGGTCCAGCACAGATGCCTCCCGGCAGGCCCACAGGAAATACAGATTGAGTCAGAGAGAGCCAAGAAAATGCCTTTCCCCCTGATGAGATTAGGTCTGAGGGAGCACCTCCTCCAGACATCTGACACTGCCCAGGGCCATTCCTGGGTGTCCTGCCCCTCCCCCCCCAGGAGGGGCAGGTCATCTCCTGAGATGGCCCAACTTCCCCTCCCTTAAGCTGAGCAGCCCTTACTCTCAGTGACTCCGTTTCTCCCCAACCCCAGCACAGGCCTCTTATCTTACCCCTGCCCCCATATCTCCCTTTAGAGTCTGTCCAGGGGCCCTGTCCTCAGAATGCAGCCGCTACTGGCCTGAGGCTTTGTGCCCTCCCCTGCTCGCCTTCTCCTCATCTCCACAGACCTGCTCTCTGAAGCAAACTGCTTTATCCGCTATCCCTTCGGAGCATTGTTTTCCCCAGCACCCCATCTTTGCTCACACTCCTCTCCGATAAGACCAAATCAGCCTACTTGAGTCCACAGTTGCCACCTAGCTGGGTTCCTAGGGTGCCCCCTCTTCTGACTCCACCTTTTTGGGTTCAGCCCAAAAAGACCCACCTCCAGCGAGCCTCCCAGCTCCCAGGGGCCTGAGCAGTGCCTTATCCTACGAGGTCCCCTTGCCCTGACACTCAGAGAGGAAAGCTCAGGGCAGGGAAAGAGGAGTCAGGCTGCTGAAATTTTGGACCCCCGCCCGTCTCTGAGTGTCAGCGACCTCATACCCTAATATCTACCTCATGGTCTCTCACGGGATTAAATGAGATAATCCACATGTCTGGTTCCAAGCAGGGGCTTAGCTGACGGATGTTCCCTTCCCTTCCTCCTGCGCTGCTCCCTGTTTCTTCCTTCTTTCCTCCATCCACCCACCCATCTGTTCATCACTGTCAACCCCAAACGTTTATCCACCCACAGGCCAGATCCCACAGACAGGTACCCAGAGGGAGGCCGACCTGGCTCCCGGGTTGAGCTTTCACTCACACCTCCAACCTCTCCCGAACCCCCACTGTGGGCACTGGGAGTGGGAGAGGGTCTGGGCAGATCACTTTCAAAGCCGAGGTGCTTGCTGGTCAGGTTGGAGAGTCACAAATCTAACACAGATTTGCCCCATGACCTTGGGCAAAACTTGTCCCCCTTCAAGCATTTTTTTCACCCACAAAGTGGTAAAGCCCTGCCCTGCCGACCTGTTAGGGCGACCTGCCGAGGGCGCTGCAGCCTGCGCGCGCCAGACCCTGGGTCCCGTGTCTGTCTGGCAGCTGCCCCAGTCCTCAGAGGGCTGGTCCTTTTCTGCCTGGACCCTCTGGAGATACAGAACAGAGCTGCTTCTTGTTTACTCCCCCAGATCAGACCCTGACTTAAACTTCAGGCTCATTTATTGTCCCAGAATCTTCTTATCAGGGAGTTTCAAGAGACAAGGGTCACTGGGACTTTCTAATGACACCTCCTGGCAGCTGAAATTCTGGAGGTCTACTTCCTGTTCACGACACAGGAGGTAACGCTGTTCACTGTATCCTGGCAGAGCTTCCAGTTCAGTCTTTGGGCATAGAGGGACACCAAGGCCCACACCAGCGGCTGGAACCTGCAGACCAGTCCTGGGATGGCACTGACCAGGCATGTGTGTTCTGTAGTCAGCCGGCCCCTCCCCTGCCCTGCTGCAGGCACCTGGGGCCCACAGCGAGTTCCACCAGCATATTCAGGGCCCTCCATGATATCGGCCTGTGCCGGGCACAGTGGGAGATAGCCAAGGACTCTGCTCCCAGGAGCCCAGATGGATGGGAGCGGCCCGGATGAACATGGCCAAACAGGCTGCAGCAGGGAGGGGGTGCCGGGTGCCAGGAGGACGTGTTCGAGTTACGCCTTAAAGGCTGTGCGGAGGATAGCCCAGCACAGAGTGAAGGGAAGGTGTCCAGGTGGAAGGCATGTGCTAAGCTCCACGGGGCACAGAGGCTCGTGGAGGAGCACTGGATGGGGCAGAGGAAGCAGAGGAATATCTGGGGAGCTGAAGGGTTGCCTGGGTTCTGGACAAAGGCAGCAGAGCACCGGAATGGTGGCTGGGCATGGGTGCCGAAAGCCCGCTAAGGAGTTGACACTTGAGACTACCCAGAAGCGTCCCAGTTTGTAACCAGGGGTGTGGCATGGTCGGAACTGAAGTGGATTTAGCTCTGCAAAGAGGCAGTTAGAACATTTGGCCCCTGGGAAAGTATTTTCTGTTCTTTGAGCTTGTGTCTAGGGAAGAAATAACCAGTTTCATTTCCTGCCCAACTCCTTTCAGAGGGGCTGAAGAGCGTGAGGAGGAAAAGGAGGATACTGAGACTTTCCTCGTCCAGACTCATGAGGATAAGTGTGGCTGATTAAGGATGGCTCCACAGGCCCCGGAGAAGCTCACAGAGCTAGTAGGGCTGCTGACCAGGGTCAGCGTCTGATCTCCCTCTACAGATCTTAGCCTTTTGGAAAAGCAACCAAGCCGGGAAGTTCTTCGGGCCTTAGGGGCTCACTCCTGGGCCACATCTCAGTAGCGGGGTTTTAAAATCAGAAAATAGTTTCTTTTTATCATTCAACCCATCTCCCAGTGGGAAGAGCCCCTAGATCTGACTGAGGACCTGCCTGCTCCAGCACACGCCTGGACAGCCCAGCGCCGGGTTTCCGAGCTCAGCTGCACACGCTGGAGGGTGACGGGAAATTCCTTCCTGCTTCTCCCTCATGCTCGTTAACATGGAGATAAATGCCACTGCTCAACCCTAATCAATTCTCCAGGTAGCGTCTGCACCAGCTGCCACCAGAGGATAGTGAGGTCACCTGCTCCCCATTTCCAGTCTACCTGAATTGCGCCCAAATCGTTTGCTCGGCTGGGCCTGCAGGCCAGTGAGGCAGGAGGCCCGAGTGACAGTGCTCCGGCTGAAGAGGGAGAGCGGCAAGGACAGGGGACAGTATCACACTTATATATGTTTGCCTGGTGCTTTACGACAGCAGGTCTTACACTTGAGTGTCACCTGGAAGGCTGTTCACATCTGGGTTGCTGATCTCCACCCTAGAGTTTCATATTCAGCAAGTCTGGGGTGGGGCCTGAGAACCGGCATTTTGAGCAAGTTCCTAGGTGTTGAAAATGCAGAGGACCGAGGAGCACTCTTTGAGGGCCACCACTCAACAGCCTGGCTATGATTTACAAAAGCCCTCCTGTTCACCCTCCAATCTATTCCTCACAACCACCCTGGGGTGAGAATCATGCCCATTTCTCAGATGCAGCAAGCTGAGGACAGCTCAGCGGTGGAGGCACGTTTTGGAGGCTACATGAATAAGCAGCAGGGACCTGTCCTCCAAAGGGTCGATGAGCACAAAACTACTTCCCAGCTTGGGGCCACTGGGGCTGTGACCCTGGACTTGCCAGCTCTGGAGTATTCTTCCCAATATGTAAGCATGGGGCCAAGCCAGCGCCCAGAACCCGGTGCTCCCTCCACAGCCTTGCCTCCTGAGCAGCAGCCAGGTGGTCAAGACACAGGCTCAGACTCAGAGACCTGGATGCAAACCAGACTTGCCTTCCGTAAGCCCTGGTAGCTTCCCGGCCTTGGAGTTGCCATGAGGTTGGGCGAAGGCTGAACAGAACATCCAGCCGGTGTGCAGTGAGTCCTCACTCCACGGGAGCGGCAGAGCCCAGACAAGAGCCAGTGAGAGCTTTGCCTCTCTGTGGGAAAGCAAGCCTCTCTGTGCCTCAGTCTCCTCATCCGTAAACTGGGATCAATACCCAAGCTAGCTCACAGGGAAGCTGTAAGGACTTAATGAACATGCTGATTTTAGATGCCTTCGAGCATGATTTCAAACCTTAGGTCAAGCATGCCAGGGAAACACTGAACACACACTGGTTATTAATACAAGTAAGCAAAGCCATGGGGAATAGCGTAGGTTATGTGAAGTCAAACTTTAAAATGAGGGGGTGAAGGGGTGCTGACTGTACAGCAATGTGGCTGTACCTCAATCCACCAACTACAGACTGAAAATGGCTAAATGGCAAACTAGCAGACTAGTAGCGGTGCCCTGTTTTGGTTTCCCCCAAAGGTTGTTAGTTTCCCCATGGAATTCAGCTCCTCTTTAATCCTCCCTGACTCCAGACTGAGTGTGGGTCCTGAAGTGATTTGCAGGGAGTGGGAAGGCCGGTGGGCTCACCAACTGCTCCCCTCTCCCTCTGGGCCTTGCCTGCCTAGGCCTCCAGCAGAGGAGCCCTGTGGGGTGAGGATTCTCACTGCGCCCCACGCCTTCAGCATACAGCCGCCAGGCTCAAACTGGCCTCACCACACACCAGCTGGGCAGGTCGTTCGGCCTCACTCGGCCTCAGTGTTTTCCATCTGCAAAATGTGACGGTGATAGTAAATGAGTTCACACTTGACATGCACTTAGACACTGCCTGGCACATGGAAATGCGAGATAAGTTCAAGATAAATAAGATGGTAACATCTATTGATTACTCAGCTGTGAGTGGGCCCTGTTCAGTTATTTACCTGTATTAATGGATGGCAACGAACATTTAGCAAGAGTAAAGACTTTGAACAGGGCTTACAGATTAAACTAGAAGCACAATGTGTCCATGTCCCCTTTTCTCTCCTCAAAGTGTCAATGCCTAAAGGTCTAAAGATTTGAGGGCCAGGAGGTCATCTGAGCTGGGAGGCATCAAATCCCCCTTAACTGGATGAAAACAGAGAGCCTGTGCCCCCTCCCCCACCCCAATGCTAATTTAGAAGAATCAAAGCTCTAATTCGCGTCTAATCTAATTCTCAGCCAGACTCACTAGCTCCCTCTCTCCAATGATCTTATTACATCTGGGGAAAGAAACAGATATAATATCTCAGGGCTGTCTAGGGTCGGGGACCAGGTGGGCACCTAGCCCAGCCGTCTGCTCCCCTTCCACACCAGTCCATCTGGAAAGTCTGAGGGTCTCTCCTTGTGTCATCCCAGAGATGGAAGTGCACCTTCTCTTGGGGCAGAACTGTCAACTGTTAGGCTTCCTCCTCCTCCTACTTAGAAGAAATCTACAATTCTCCCCTTCCCTCCCCACCTCCAGCCCCCCACACGTCTCTGCCCCTTAAGCCCACAAGCCACATCTGTTGCCTCAGGCCCTTCCAAGATCTGAGCCCTGGCCTGGTCCTGGGACAGCTCTGCTCCCCGTCCTGCCAGTTTCCCACTGATATCCCATTTTGGTTGCCTCCTCTCATATCCCAAACTATGCCCATTTCCCACCCAATTCGTATATCCAGTGGGGGCTGAGACCACCCAGCAGAACAGGACCCCAGAAGTCCCAGACTTCAAGTCTCAGAATAGTAGCATTGGCCAGACCCTCAGATTGATGGGGTGCAGACAGGGAAACTGAGTCAGCATGCCCCAGGCCATACACACAGGGTGGAACCAGGGAACAGGATCCAGAGGTCTGGCTGCCCAGCCCTCTAAGACATGGAACAAAGTTTCCTTTGATCCTGTGCCTGGAAACTGTACCTAATATTTTTTTCCTTATCAGTGTTACTGCTCTCAGAAGGACAAATTCCAAGGATGGCTAGGGAAGAAAGGTCTTCTAATGGCAAGGTCAGGGGTCATTCACCCTCGCTAGGCCCTCCAGGGGCTCAAATCTTTGAAAGGTGAGTTATGTTTCTCCAGAGTGTGGTTTAGACTGGGAAAGTTGGGGCTCCTAGTTGGCAGACCCCACGTCTTTGTTGCTAGAAAGACCAGCAGGGCATCAGCAGTCCCCATGATAGGAAGGGTAAACTGAGGCACATCAATTCAACCCATATTTTACAATTCCCATCTGGAGACAGACGCTTCTGCTGGGTTCTGTGGGTTCTGTGGGTTCTGCTGGGTTCTGTGGTAACCCTGGGGTCTCTTACCTGAGAGTGAGTAGAAAAATGGAGAAATGACACCCCACTTGAGGTTAGATTACAAACGTGTGGGGTGTCAGAAGTGGCAGCAGCATAGAAAAGACCAGAAGGTTAGACCAATGGGGACCAAAATTTTTGATTACTCACACCCTCCAAAGGGAAAAATACTGACTTGCCCTCACCCCCATAATTTCGTATTATATATAAGTAACTATTATCAGCAGCTACAGGGCACAACACATAGACGATACCAGATTTGCCATTAACCAGAATGACTGTAAATAATATTTCAAATTGTTGCTGAAATTAAAACAAGTAAACCCTGGATGACGCCTTGTCAGACTTGATTACCTTGTAATTTTTGGTTTTTTTGTGGCTGATGAAATGACCACATTGGAAACCCACGTGTTTACCTCTCCCATGTTCTCCTCTGGATTTATTAAGTCCTATCTGAAAGACTACCAATCTAGAGTGTTCTGGTGGGAATCTTTAAAAACCAGTTGTCCACTTGATGAGGGCTAGTTTAGTTAGAAACTGGTTCCTATAATCTGTAAATCCTATCTGGATTAACCTGGATTATTCAGTCAGTTTTTTGGGACAAGCTGCCCAAAACAGACCCAAGACTAAGGGCATGTCCATCCCCCCTTTCTTAGAGGGCTCTCTCTTCTCCCCAGAGGCTTCCGGATCACATGAGACATGAATTATCCGACAAGCTGATTGGAGTGGGTGTCAGTGTGTCTACATCCAGCAAAAGTAAGGAAAATAGAAACATTTTCTCATTAGGGGATATTGTTCTTGCACCCCAGTGAGTGTCTTATCTATCTTACTGTCAGGGCCACTGGGACGGAAGATGCAGAGACTCTCAGACAGTCACTCAAGACAAGTTCAGGAAATTGGTGGTCACCAGGTGAGGGGCGGGGGTGGGGGAGGGGTCCAAAGAGTAGAAACTTCCAGTTACAAAATAAGTACTGGGGGTGCCATGTTGCATGGGTTGATAATATATTTGAAAGTTGCTGAGAGTAGATCTTAAAAGTTCTCATCACAAGAAAAAATGTGTAACTATGTGTGGTGTTGGATGGTAACTAGACTTATTTGGTGATCCTTTTGCAAAAACAGTTGACCCTGAAAGAACTCGGGGCCCTGACCCCCTGCACAGTTGAAAATCCAAGGATTCACTTCCTCAAAGCTTTACTAACACCCTGCTGTAAATTGGAGGGTTCACTGATAATGTATACAGTTTATTGACACATATTTTGTATGTACAGGTATTAAACATTGTATTCTTACAAAAAGTAAGCTAGAGAGGAGAAAATGTTATTAAGAGAGTCAGAAGGAAGAGAAAACATACTAAAAGCTGAAAGATATCAACCAAAGGATAGCCATCCATAATCAACAAGTTATTTTTTATTGAAAAAAATCCACCTCTAAGTGGACCCTCAAAGTTCAAATCTTTGTTGTTTAAGGGTCCACTGAATATACAAATGGCAAATTGTTATGCTGTACACTGAAAACTGACATGTTATATGTCAATCATATCTCATGAAACCCAAACCAACCCACCCACCCAGGTTCAGCCCCAAGGACAGAGTCCTGGACGAGAGACCCCTTCGCCAAGATGACGATGCTACCACTGAACTTGACTCCAGCTTTTCTGAAAGGCCTGCTCTGCAGATGGTGCCTGGGCCCTGTCACCTGCAGGAGAGGCTTCTTGAGCCCCGTAACCTGGAACATCAGGCCTGCCTCCTTCTCTTTCTACCACCTCTAAGGTCCATCTCACCCTTATCAATACACTAAAATCCTCACCCTGCTGGCATTTTCCCCACATCATCTGATAAAAACCCTGATGCGGATGAACCAGGATATCAAAAACACTTCTAGGGTGGAAAAGGACAAAAACGAGACCAAGGCAGGAGGTACCAATGGGATGCAGCCCTTTCCCACCACAGCTCCTGTCCCTCCGCAAGTCAGGCCTCTGGAAGGGCCAGCCCACACCTCCTCTTTGTACCCACAGCCCATCCATCACGAATCCCGCCCTCCCGCCCCACCTTCTAAACATCTCTTCATGTTTCCACTTAGCTCCACTCCCACTGCTACCATTTGTTCCCAGCCGGCCACTTAGTCTCAGCCCCAAACCATCTTGCCTCTGGATCTTTTCAAAAGGTGCAAATCCGAGCTCATTATTCCGTGGTCATTGTTCCAGGGCCTGTCCCTGCAGCAGCTTCACCTTGTTCAGGTATTAGAGCTGCACGCTCTGTGTTTTTAATTCCACAAAAGCCCTTTTAATTCTTCAAAGATCCATAGGCTCCAACATCAGGGCCTTTGCACAGGCTGTTTCTATGATCCAGCCTGTTCCCCACTCCATCCTCACCTGGTTACTCGTTATTCATCTTTCAGATCTTAACTCAAAAGTCCTTCCCTTAGAACAGCCTTTTGCAGTGACCCCAACTTGGCACTTGGCACATTTCTCTATTGTACACAGTCTCACACCCCCACTTTTCCTTCAGAAACCTGTTCCCGTTCTAGTGGGTCAGGATTACTGACCACCTTGTCTTTGGTCTGTGAGCCCAAAAGGGTAGGCCTTATGTTTGTTTTGCTCTGCCTTGTATCCCGAGCTGTGCTTCACATGCAGAAAGCAGCCTGTATGTTAACAAAAGCCCACCAAAAAATTAAATTGAAAAGCAACTTTGAAGAAATGAATGAGCTAGTATGGGTGAGGCTCTCCGCTGATCTGAAGGGCAGGCCTCTGAAGTCTCTCTCCAGGGTGGCCTCCGCCAATCTACCCCGGTAACGGTCATAACAAGGTTGAGGCTAATGAGCGGTCAACAGCTCTCAGTGCTCCTTCCTGCCCATTATCGCCGAGTGCTCCCCCCGGCCCCCAGATCAGGTCTCTCCCATTACTAATAGCACAGAGCCATTTCCGAACTGCCATACAGTTACTCTGTGGCATGAACATTCTCTTCTCCCAAGACCCAGGGCTCAGCAGCCTTTTCTCTGTGGTCAGATGAGAGAAAAAGTGGTGGGTTCTAGTTAGAACAGGGCTCAAATCCCAGCTTTACCCTGGTTGACTGTGTGGCCTTGCAAAAGTCACTTGACCTCTCTGGGCTCCCATTTTCACATTAAAAGAGGACAAGCCCCAAGAGGATAGCCCCAAGGCTCTATAAGAATGAAATGAGTGAATGTGCTTAAGAGTCCAGTGTGGGATCTGCCACGTGTCATATAATTGACTCCAAGGCACACAGTTTTTAACATTTCACTATTTTTGAAACTGAGATGCAACTTACAGTTTAATTGTCTACTATTTTTCATCCTTAATGGATTATAAAATAATGGCATAGCTCATAATAGAGGGTGTTCTGTGTTCAATGAAACACAGTAAGCAGGTAAGACAGTGCGGGAGGCCCAGGGACCAAAGGCCAAGAACAACATCGTTGACAGGAAAGGGCCTGCCAGGGTCTGGCCTGCTGGGGTGGCAATCTGAAGCACCAGCCTTCCCCGCAGCCAGCCTGGTGGCTCTGTGCGTCTGTCCCAGCCGCGCTCTGGGAGGGCGCTGAACTCCAGTAGGACCCACAATGTGACTGTGGCCCCTGGCTTGGTCGGGTCACAATGCTGACCTAACACTTCAGTCTGTCCCTAGAAGAGTCCGTCTCCTCCGGTGATACTCCTTCCTCACAGAGACCCTGCACTCTGTTCTCAACTGCTCTGGAAGGCCAGCATTGGAATGTCACCCAGGCCTTGCAAAAGTCCCTCCATGTGTGTGCCTCCTGAACATCCCCCAGCCTGGTGACATCAGCCTGGCTGGATTATTACACGTGAACATTATTATTATATTGTGACGTTTATGAGGAGAGCCAATTTTTTATAGAAATGTCTATTGCATACAAAAAGTTCGAAACATAGAAAAGACAAAAGAAAACAAAATTGTGCCATCTAGTGATGACCAGCCTGAGGCGTCAGAATGTTTCTCTGTGTTGACACGGGTGCGGATATATTCTTTTCTCATATTTAAACCCACGCTGGCTCCTTCCACAGGCATGTTCTCGTCCTCGTTTTCCCAGACCCTGCAGATCCCTCTCTACAAAACTGGTTTCTTCTCAGTGACTTCGTGGTGAGCCCCTGGGTCTTCCACCCTGCCCCCTACCACACCCCTACGACCCCTTCAGTCAGGTTCCTGAGGTCTGACCGGAGCGCCCAGGCTGGGACACCCAGATGGAGTGCTCTCGGCCCAACCGGTTTCTAAAGACACCTTGTTCTCCCTTCCCTGGGACTGGGCCAAGATGGGTCCTAGCTGCCTTCAGGGCCCTCTCTGAGCACAGCCCCACCCTGGCTCCGAAACACCCTGACACTTTTAAATCCAGGGCCGTGACGTGAAGGCGGCTGTCTGTCCCTACTGGATGTGATAGTAGGTCTTCCAAAACAGATCAGAGGTCTCCCGCCCCCCGAGACGCTGGCCAGGTATTTCTCTAACCCCCGGGGGCTCCAAACATCACAATAAATGACAATGAACAGGTGCCTGGCATTTTACAGTTCATAAGGCGCTTCCACGGTCTTTATCCGATTTTGAGTCTCACAACAACCCTATACATTAGGGAAAGCAGGTATTTATTATCCCTATTTTACAGATGAAGAGACCTGAGACTCGAGAGGTGGGGCGACTGGCCCGATGTCCGCCCTCGTTTCCCTTTCCTTTGGAGTCTGGTTGACTCCAAATCCCATAAACAACCTGGCTCCGGTACCACCTCCTCCAGGAAGGCTTCCCTCGCCCTTACCCTGAACTGGGTTAGACGCCTGCTGTGAGGGTCCATGGCTCTTGGGCTTCCCTGTCAGAACTGGAGGCCCCGACCAGACCGAGTCTGACTTCTCTCCATCCCTACTCCCCAAGCATAGAAAACCTCTGCTGGGGTGGAGATCATTGATGATGGAGGCAGGGGATAGTCTCCCTGCTTTACAGATGAGGACAAGGGACAGGACTTGCCTACAGAGCTCCTCAGTGGCCAGGTCGGATCTTGCTTTTCAGAGGACTGGCTTCTTTCGGCCCACTGTGTGCCTTGTCTGCAATCTTGGACTTCCAGCCGCGGCCCGAGGCTCATTTCTGACTCCTCTTGCACTGGCTGAGGCCTACCTGGTCCACCAGGTGTACAGAGGAGGGTGACGGAGGGGGCTCTGGCTCAACCCTCCAGCTGGGCCAGCACCCTGGAGCAGTCTTGGGGACAGACACAGTAGGTGGTTGTCCACTGAATACCTCCCTGCGCCACGCCCTGTGCCAGCACATTCTAGCCACACTCACTTCATCCTGCAGCTGGCACCATTATGATGCCATTTTGCAGGTGGGGAGGGAAAGACCCTGACTCAAGGTTTAGCCAGTGGCTTAGCTGGGACTGGAAGCCAGGGCTGCATCCCTGGCAGTAGGCAGCCCCAGGAGTTTGCTGGCACCAGGGCCAGAAATAAACGCACAGTCAGAGTCCAACAGATAACTCTCGGGAGGCCAGCAGGCTTGGCAAAGCCCCCAAATCTCCCTCCCCTTCCTCTGGCCACCGCCCACCCAGGGCCAGCTAAAGAGATGAGACTCTTGGGGCCAGAGAACATAGGCTTGCCCTGGCAGTCCCCAGCACTCCCTGTGGGCAGGGTCATGCCACTTGCCAGCCCCATGCAAACTCCGGACTCAAGGCCAGGGTGGAAGCAGCTGTCACATCAACCATGCACAGGTTCTCAGCTCCCTCATTTCTTCTTATTTGAACGACATCTCACCAATATGTTCCCAACGAATCGAGAGACACCGAGCAAAGCCCTGCTTTCACCCGGCCTTAGCTTCCCTATCTGATGCCACAGGTACAATAAACAGGGGCTGGGGTTCAGCGGTAGGGGGTGATCTCAATGGGCCCCATCAACTTTCAAATTCTAGGGTTTGCCCACAAGCAGCACAGCACAGTGATTTAAGACAGACACTGGACACTGGGATCCAGAAAACATGGGTTCAAATGTATGACTGTGAGAAAGCTGCTTAACCTCTCTGGGCCTCAGTATTCTCATCTGTAAAATGGGACTAATAGCAGAAAAGACTGAAAGCAAATACACCAAAATTTTTATATTAGCTGGGATGAAAAAAGAAGATATGGGTAATCTATTTTGTTTTCTCATTCTCCATTACCTAGTACTTATAATAGAAAAAAATACTTTATTTATAAATTAACTTTATTGAGATATTATTTACATATATGTATTATAATGACATAGATTACATATTACATAACATATATAATTATATATGTAATACACCCACTCTAAAAAGTGGAGATAATAAGTAATAGTATCTATCCTATAGGTTGCTTTGAGGATTGAATGGATTAATATATTTAAAATTTTATAGGGAATGCGAAGCATAAGAATTACTATTAAGTGTTTGTTAAATAAAAAAGCCCAAGGCCTGCCTGGCTTCCTTCTCCTCTTCCTGTTTACCTGGGCTGCCCCCCTACCCCCACGAAGCTCTGCCAATCTTGGTTCACTGCCCTGTCCAACCTCACCACCCCAGGCCTAGACTATTTTATAGCCTTGTGTCTGTCTCCTGGAGCAATGACACTGACAGTCAGATCTGGCCATGCCCCTGCCTTATTTCAAAGCCCTCCACAGCTTCCCAGGCCCTTGAACGAAAAGCCCAAGCTGCTATGTTGAGATGGTTTCAGCAAGTTATTTAACCTTTCTGTACTTCTGTGTATGTGCTTTCTTTTTCAGCCAAAAAGGTGAGCACCTCCCTCACAAACTTGTCAGAATGCGTGTTGTCCAGGTTGGGGGACACAATATGACCCTCTGCCGCCCACTTCACCTGCTCTTCTCAGTCACTCTGCTCTGCCTTGAAAGGCTGGGCATGGGCCTATCGCAGGGACTTTGCACTGGCTGTTTCCTGTACCTGGATGGTTCCTCCCCTAGAAATCAGCACAGCTCACTCCCTCGCCTTCTTCAAGCCTTTGCCCTGAATCATCTTTTCAATGACCCCCACTAACCACCATATTTAAAACTGAAACCAACCTCCCCCCGCCCCCCTCGCTTTATTCCCTCTCACATATCTGAAACAGCTGCCAACATTGTATTTACTTCAATTCATTTATGGTCATCTATATTTTACTCATTGTTTAGTCTTTTTTTTTTCTCACAAGACTGTAAACTCCTCTAGGGCAGATTTTTTAGTCTGTTTTCTTTACTGTCAAGACCCCACCCCACAGCACCTAGGAAATACCTAGCATAACGCAGGTAGTTAATAAATGAATGATGGAATCACTAAAGGAATAAATGTAAAGCACCTGGAACAGAAGCAGGCCTGTAGGTAAGTGCTCAACAGATCGTAGCTGCGATTGTTACTGATTCTTCAAGGTGCGACTCCCCTGGCCGTTCTCCTCAATGTCCCCAAGCTTACAATTACCCTTTCTAGACCTTTTCTATACAGCACTATGCCAATCTCTCAATTATGATAAAGAGCACACTGTTTCTTAATTATATCTTTTCCTATTTAGGGTGAATTAACTGAAATTGCACCATTTTTAATAAATCAAAAATGGGAGGTACTGGCCATTTGGCATGGTTTAATCTAATATTTCTCATGGCAGCCTGCAGGCACCTCAGAGCCTAGTTCACAGTAGGTGCCCAATAAATGTTTGTCTACAGAAGTGAAGTCACCTCCTCTGGCCCTTCAGACTAGGTGTGACTGAAAGGTACCTCCAATCTTTTGTGAAAGAGGCAAGGCATAGCCTATAGGCCTTAAAATAATAAAATAGAGAATCCCACTGAATTTCTTTTTGTTCCAGAAAAACTTCTGTGCACAGAAAATTTATAAAGAAGATAAAAACAAAAACACACTCTGCTCTATAAAACAATCCAGGTCCTGGCCTTTCGGGAACTGAAAAAACCTAACTGGGGACAAAGGCTAGCTTTGGGCCTCCACGGGGATTAATGGTGGGGGAGGGCGGCAGAACATTCTTTGGTGATTGCTACATCTAGTAAAGGCTTCCATTATGGAGTTTTGCTAAGTCAAGAAAATGGGTTGTCAGAGCTGAAAGAAAATCAGCAATTACTGAATCCACCCAGAAAGCAAGATCCAGAAAGAGGAAGAGATTAACCCACAGTCACAGAATGGAGCAGAGGAAGAGTCCATCTGGAATCTGTTTCCAAGCACTTGGGTCCTGAGGCCTTTCCTCTGGACCACTCATTTCCTAATGCTGGTCAGACTCCCTCGAGGTAAACTGAAGTTGTCCTTTTCAAGTTGTCCTTTTCAAAGGTAATGTTTACTAAGCCTCAGACAAAATACCAAGAGCTTCCTGACTATAAGACAACTTCTTATAGTTAACAGTCCTATACTTATCTTTCTCTAGTTGCTTCCTTAGGGTAAAGTCCTAAAATTAGAAGTTAGGGGGCAAAGAGCAGTTATGATCATTTCCATGGACTTTTGTTACAGGTTGCAGATTGTTGTACAAAATTAAATGCCCCTGGAAAATCCGTACAGCCTGGCCAGCACAGAGTTTTATCCTCTTATACTTGTTTTTGCTAATTTTACTGGAATAAATACAGACTCTTTCATTAACTTACAGTATGTGGTTTTAAACAAACTAAACTCTGGTCTTAGAATCAGGATCCTTGGGCTTGGTTACTGATTTGCTGTATGAGTTCCACCCCTTTTGTAGATAGAGGATCTGAAAAATGAGGGGGTTGGATGACATTTCTTAAGACCCCTTTTAGTTTGGACATTCCATAATTCCATGGTGCAATTTTTAATTATTAGCACAAGATGACTTTTTGATAACCAGAATCTGCCATGCCCCTAAGTCAGGCCAAATTGGTTTGCCTAGCTGAGCAGGCAAACGGGTCTCAGATTATACATAGGTACATATGAGAGGAGACTCAGGTAGCACTTAAGCCTGCGCTTTGGAGCTACGCTCGAGTAATAGCACATATACTTAGTTTGTTTTTACGAGGGGATAATAACACTCATTTGTGGTCTAACTTCAAGTTCTGTGCAGCTCCACCGTGGCCAGAAGGCAAGGTCAAGGTCACTCTATTTCAGTCCTAGAATCCCAGATTTGCAGTCAAGGTAGCTCACCCTCAACAAGCAGTCACCCAATTTCTGCTTGCATACCTCTGATGACACAGAGTTCACCACCTGCCCAGGAGGTCCCTCCCTTCTTTTGGCTGCAAGCAAGCTCCTGGATAAGGGTCAGGTCAGAAGAGGGACAAGAGAGACCAGAAGACCCAGTCAGTTTTCAGAAACTACTCTCTCAATCAGCGCAAGCAATAGGAGGAGACAGGGAAAGGACCCATGGCCAGGAAGGGCCTGGAGAAGTGGTTCCTGGGTTTCCACCTCTCTACATAGCTCAGGCAGGTGTTACTAACCCAAATGTCCATAGAAACTACGAGGAAGCAGAGAGGGCAGATTCTAGCGCTGGCGCAGGGGGGTTCTAAACAAGCTCCATGAGGACTACTGCCCATGCTGGGGCACACACCTCAGCCCCCTCATCTTATCTTTGCTCCCTTGGACTCTAGCAGAAGAAATGGTGCTGGGTTTGGGTTGTTTAGTCCAGAGATGAGTAGATTTAAGGGAGCAGGTAGGTGATCACCCAGGTTGGGAGTAGAGGGGGTCAGCTGTTGTATGTATGCCCAGAGTAGGACCAGCAGATTCTGCCTCTGCTTACAGTGAGATTCCCATCATATGGGATGTGCAAAGCGGGAGCAAGACTGTCCAGAAGGGAATCTTGCAGAGGGGCTGAGCCAGAGTGCCAGAGGTCTTTACCCAGAGAGCTCGGAGTTGCAGGCCCATAGACAACTAAGGGTTGTCCCAGCCCAACCCCACACAAACACAGGTCTTTTGGCACTGTCACCACTCTGGGGTCCAACAAGGAAGAGATGAGCCTATGAGGGGACATCCTACATCACTCCCTAAATCCAGGTGCATACATGGGTCTAGTGCAGGCAAGTCTGCAGCAGAGGGCCCTACCACCTCCAACCCAGGGCTTCCCGAGTAGCAGACCGCCAGGCAGACTTGGCGGGCAGACTCGGACGGCCCCACCCTGCATGCCCAGGCTGGCTCTACAGGGACCTAGGGGTGTCCCCACCTCCTGCATTTCCGTGCAGGGAAGCTGAGGCCCAGCAGGTTACCCAGCCAGGTGGAGAAGACCCCTGACATGGGTCCCACGGGGCACCCAGGCCACAAGGGGGGGCCTGTCAGGATCGATTCGCCGCGCCCGGGGTGGGCGGCCCTCACCAGGCCGGAGGGGTGGGCGGCCGCAGACAGTGCCCATCCGGGGCCCGAGTCGTCGTCGGGAGCCTGAACCTTGGGGCGGCCCCTCCCAACAGAAGAGGAAGGGGCCACCACTGAGCCCACTATCCCGCAGGAAAACTGAGGCCTGGAGAGAAGCAGTGCTTTGTGCAAGGTCACGCGAAGGGGCTGGGAGATAGGTCCCCGGCGTCCCGCCGGGTCCCACGCGGCACGCCGAGCCCCAGCATCCCTCCCGGGGCGCTGCAGGCAGGAGGCGCAGCGCGCACACCTCGCGCAGATCGAGAAGGCATGGCTGGCGGCGCGGGGCCGCCCTACCTTGGTGACGGCCGCGCAGGTGGCAGTGGCGGCGGCGGCGTCCGGCTCCGGCTCAGCGTTCCTCGCTGCCCGCCTAGTCCCCGCGCTCAGCACCACCGCCTCCTCCCTCCCCGCAGCCCGGCGGGTGGGGCCGGCGGGCGGGGCGGGGCTCGGCGAAGCCCCGCCTCCGCGCCCCGCGGGTCCACGCCGGCCACCCCCTTCCCCACCCTGCGGCCGCCCTCCTACCCTCCTGGGGCGGGTCTCGCGGCGCGCGCACAAGATAGGCGCGCACACCGGAGCGCACACGACGCAAAGATTGGAAAGGGCTGCCCGGCGACTGGCTGAAGGTGGGGACAGTCAGCCCCTTCTGGCTTCTCGCCCTGCTGCTCCCTCTTCGCGTGGCTTGGGACGAGGGACTCGACCTCCCGGAACCTCAGTTTCTCCCTTGGGAGATGGAAGCAGTAACCGTGTCTGTCACAGAGAGCTGTTGGAGAAATAGACGATGTAATTTACCGGCCCGGAAAGTGCGCGCGCAGAGCCCGCCACTGGAGTAGCGCTCGCTAAACCTGGCTGGTGGAGTAGCTGCTAAGGGAAGGCTTCCCAGTCCGCCGGGAGCACCAGAGCTGGGAGCGCCGCCCTTGTACCCAAAGGGCCCCTTTCCTTCTCGAGGAAGCCAGAAGAGGGCGCTGCTGCAAGTCTCTCCGGCTTTGGGGTCCGGAGCACACTAGGCCAGGGCGCCCTGGGTTTTGACACCACCACTGGACCCTGAGCCAGGCACTGTTCTAGGCTCCTTAAATGCATTACCTCACTTTACTGTCACACAAACCTATGAGGTTGCACTATTACTCATCTGTTTTATACATAAGCCAGCACAGAGAGGTTAAGTGACTTGCTTAAGAGCCCCAGCTAGTAATTCCATCCCAGGCAGTGTGGCTCCCCAGACTGGGTTCATAGCCACTCCGCCTCACCACCTCTTTTGGGAAGAGCATTTGTGCGGTGATCTACTTCGAGCGCCTGCTATAGTGCCTCCCACTCAGTATATATGTTGAATAACAGCATACTATGTCCTTCACATCTACTTCATTTCATCCTAATAATCCTAATAGCCATTATTAAATACCCCATTTTACACAAAAGAAATTGAGGCCTAGAGTGGCTAAGGACTCCCAAGTACTTAGGGGCTCTTGATTATCTTCCTAGAACAGCCAGGGCCAAAGCCTGCAGCGTGGTGGTCACTGTTCAGAGGGCCTCGCTCCTGCCCGGAGCTGGATGAGCTCACTGTCCAGCCCCTCAGATGGCTCCCAGAGCCGGCGGCCCTGACCCCGCCCTCCCGGGGCTGGAGTGCTCAGTCTGCAGGCCTTGGGCAAGCCATGGGTATTACCTTGGAAGAATTGGCTATCTTATGTCTCAAAAACAACAACACATGGAAAAACCCCGTGGTGAGAATTCCTTGTAATTACGGTTCACTGTTGCCTGTGGTTCACCTGGACATGGGCACCCTAACCTTTCTAAGGCTCAGGCGTCTCCATGCCTTAATTCCCCCAGGGCTTGGGTCAGAGTCTGCCGTGCACCCCCTTGTACTTACACCTCTGTGCCTTTGCTCACACTGCCCCTCCACCAGGAATTCTTTTCCCACATCAACTCCCCCATCTAAACAAACTCATCCATCCTTCTAGGCCAGCACCAACAGCTCTCCCCAGGGAGCCTTTCCAGATGTCCTATGGGTGTGCCCTCCTGGCTTCAGACTTCATCTTGCCACCTCGTGCCACCCTAGGAGGTGGCTGGGACTGTGTTTGGGGAAGAGCAGGTTGGACAGGACCTCACTGGGGGCTGTGGGCATCTAGACTGACAGGCCTGGGAGGCACTGAGACCTCTGCAATAAACACAGTTGGGACCCTTCCCAGGATGCTGTGTCTCCTCCCTCCCTTGCCTCCCCTCCCCTTGGCCCATTAGAGGCAGTCCACCCTTGACCTTCTCTGCCTTGTGTACACAGAGACAGAATGGGGATGACTTGCCTGGGGGCCCCTATTTACAAAACCACAGACTGGCCCCAGAGTCGGCCCATCTGCAGTACCTTCTCTGCGTTGTATTGCTGATGCGGGTGGGCCAGGAAACAACTACCCCCTTCCTTCCTGGTGTGTCCATGTGACCAGCTTTGTTTAATGAATGCCTGGTGTGGGAACAGAAGGTGTGAGAGGGTGGCAGCTTCTCCATCTCCCTAACAGGGCCCTTTCTGTGTGATATGGCCCTGGGCACATGGGAGATTGAGCTGACAATGAAGGGACAGCAGTGGCTGGGAGGGGAGTTTCTGAGTAGGGGCAGAGTAGCCCCTACCCAGAGCTTCTGTAGAAGGTTTGTGCACCTCCCCCTCTGGGTGGCTGAGGTCTCTTCATTCTGAAGATATTGCTGAGGAGAGGTTCTCTGGGTAACTCCTTTCCTCTCCCTTACAGAATGAAGTGTGGACCAGGTTTGCTAGGGGCTGAGGGCCTGAGGGAGGGATGCTTTGAGCAGGAGGTCCCATCCCCTGGGGTAGGAGGTGGGGCTGTGAGGGATCAGATCCTCCAGCCCTGCAAGGCAGCAGCCCCTGGGGATGGCGCAACAGCTGTGGTGCAGGGCCAGGAACCTGATACCAGGGGTGGGCTCCAAAGGCCCTTCAGGAAGAGCAGGGGGAGGGTAGGTGGGCTCCCTAAGAGTAGCAGCAGAAGCCCCAGAGCTTCTGGGGTGTAACTACCTCCCCACTACCCCCCCACCAGTTCCAGCTACTGCCTCTCATTTTCCTTTGCCAGGAACTATCCCCACGGCCCTGGACCACTCAGGAGACCATAGACCAGGACTGTCTTTTCCCCTGGGCCCTTGGGGGAGAGGTTCTAGGCTCTAGAGAAGGCGAGGTGTGCTGGGAGGACCCCCCCCTGGTTTGGTAGGGCCCCTAAATTTGAGCTGACTTAATCTCTCAGCAGCTGTGTGACTTTGGACAAGTTCATTAACCTCTCTGTTGGCCTGGAGTGAGTGGGTGCTGCAGGTCAGGCATTTTCCATTTCTGGCTCTGGCTCTCCACTTCAGGGCTAGAGGGACCCCCACTAAGCAGTCGTCGCTGTCCTATGGTCCCCGACCCTCTCAGAGTATAATACCCAGTCCTCATGACAGACTTGGAGTCTGGGAACCTGCACCAAAATTTTTCAAAAGCTACTCAGGCAACTCTGTGGTGCAGCCAGGCAGCAACCAGAAGTTTCACAGTGCTGGGGAGGGGGTAGAGGGTGAGGGGAAGGTGGAAGAGAGAGAAGTGAAAGAGGGTGAGAAGGGGAGAGGGAGAGAATGGGGCAGGAGGAGGAGGGAATGATGGGAGGAGAAGGGAGGAGGTGGCACAGTCAGAGGAAGGGGGAAGGAAGAAGGGAGAGCAGGGTGCCATTACCTGGCAGCCGTCTGCGCCCGCTGTCTGATCTGAGATTCTTTATTTTTTGCTGAGGAGGGAATTTGAACTTCCAGGCTGGAACCTGAAGGACCAGTTGCATGCAGTCTCTCCTAGCGTCTCGGGCCTTTCTAAGACCTCAGGGCCCTGCTGGTAATTTTTTTTTCCATTTTTTTTATTGTTATTTATGTCTTTTACATTTTGTATTCCCCTTGGGCAGCCCACCACCAATTCACCCGTGATCCATCTCCACGGTCCCCTGTATTCTCCTCTCCTCCATCCTGTGCCCTTATCCTCCCCTCCCCCCTCCCCCACCGCTGAGTGTCTCTCTCCCACCCGGCCTCCCTATAGTCCTG